>JANPWX010000317.1:773753-785842 GCA_024734555.1 Trochalopteron elliotii
AGCGGGGGGCGCGTGCGGCGGGAGGGATCCGGAAGGCAGGGCGGGACCGGCACCCGCCTTCCCCGGCCGTGCCCGGACAGCGTCCCCGCGGCCGGGGGCATCGCTCCCTGCCTTGTCCCTCCTGGCTGCTAGCAGGTGCTGCCCTGGGGTGTGCTGACAAGGCAGCCCGATGTCCGTTCCGCCTCCTCCGGCGTTCCGGTTGCCTTTGCGCGGCGAGGTGTCAGGAGAAGGAATGGGGATTTCACGCAGCTGGGTGTTGAGTCCCAGGCGAGCTCACACGTAACGGTTTGCAGCTCTCGCTGTCCCTAACTAGGCTTCTGTGGTACCGTCCCTCCACCTGGAAATCTCCACTGTCAGCTCTGAGCCGGAAGAATTGATCCGTGATGGTGGGAAAACAAACCAAACCACTCCAACACAACACCCACCCCTCCGCCGGCCCATAATTAACAACTGGCTTTTATCTCCAGTACGTGGAATAAAATAATTACCCCCTTTAAAAAAAAACCAAGAAAACCCCAACCTGCAGTTGCCGCACAAGAGCTGCCCTGCGGACGTGGCTGCAGCGTACCGGGTGACTAGGCACCTACACCCTTGAACACTTCCTGTGCCAGTTCCCGTGCTGTTTGTCTTTTTGTTACTATTTTGTTACAAAAATCTGACTCTACTGCTTTCTGTCAAAACAGAACAGGAAGCCTTCCAAAAAGGTTATCAGAGCCAGTGGACAGTCCAAAAAAAAAAGGATTATTCAGAGGCGATAAGGAGATAAGGAGAAAATTTTAGTATTTTGCTCTGTGCTCACTGTGGAGGATCTCAAGAATATTCCTGTACTTATAATTGATTTTGTGAAATATTTATCAGAGGATATGTTTCAAGCTAAACGTCTTTAGAAAAGGCAGTGAAACAAATGGCTAAAATAAAAAATGTTGAACAATTGGACTGCATTATATTCATCCAAGAGTTCTAAGAGAAGTCAAGACTTAATAGCTGAGCTTCTTACTAATGGTTTTTGTGTAACATTTCATTTAGAAGGGCTTTGATAACAGAGAATGGGAAGAGAGTTAATATGCCAAATTAAAAAACAAAAAACCACAAAAAACAAACAAACAAACAAACAAAAAACCCAAAAAAACCAAAAACCAAAAACAAAACAAACAAGCAAAAAAACCCAAACCCCAACCAAAACCCAACCCAAAAAAACCCACAACCCAAAAAACCAAAAAAACCCAGCCTGAATAGTTCTGTAGAGCTGCTGAGCAATGAGCCTGTTCTCTGTAACAGCCAAGTTAGTGAAAACTTTAAAGCGGTGAACTAGTGGGTGCAGGGAGAAAATGGGGAACCATGAGAGCTGGCAGAGAGAGCCTTTCTAATGAGAACTCCTGGCCTCACACATTGTTTGGAGTCCTGTGAGGAGTCAGCAAAGCATGTGGACAAGAGACATTCGCTGATATTTTCTACTTGAATTTCTAAAAAGTATTCAACAAAATCTATAAGCAAAATCTTCTGAAGAAACTGTATAATAAGAGAGGTTTTCATGTGGATAGATGACATTGCATTAAAGATGGGTCTCTGTAAGATGGAGCAAAAATATTTCTTGCTAGAATGAGTCAATATGCAAAGTTCCACAAGGATCTGAATTCCACAGCCTCTGGACTGTGAGAGCAAAGGTAGTAAAATGTCACAATACAAAGTGAGTGGGTGGTGCAATTTGATGTACATACATTTAAGGTGTTTTAAATGGGAGATAAACAATCTATTTCAATCATACAGAAACAGCCTAGAAGCTGATTTATCACTTGGGAACACGCTCTTGGCATAATAGTAGTTCTGTGAAAACCTCAGTTCAAGGCTTGGTAAATGAGCAAATTGAGTGTTAGGAGATAAGGAGTAAGAGCAAGAGAATAAAAGCAGAGAGTGTCATTATGGCACGGGATAAATCCATGGTGTGCCAGTGCTTTGAATGTTGTGTTCAGTTCTGATCTTTAGAAGGACATAGAGCACCATAAGAGGTTCAGACAAGAAGATAAATGTTAGGAAGTGTGGGGCAGCTTCTAGGTCAGAAGCAGGTAAGTTAACTAGGACTCTTCAGCTTCACAGACACAAGTTAGGGGAAGTTTCTTTCAGCGTAAGAATGATATACAACAAGCAAAACTTGGGGAAACATGGAATAAAACCGGACTCGACAAGGTTGCTTATTCCATGTTGTGGGAACTTGTAGAAAACCTTTTTGCCTAATTTTGTGGATGCTACAAGGGTTTGGTGGGGTTTTGTTTGTTTGTTTTTGTTTGGGTTGTTTTTTTGTTTGTTTGTTTTTTGATGAAAAGTCCAGAAAATGAACACAAATAAAGATAGTGAGGGTTATTAAATATACAAAGATCCCCTTTGGCTGTGCAGGTCCTGATTTTGAAATTTCTGGGGCCTTATTCTGTGATGAGGCAGCACAACACACTGACCACTGACTCTGTCCTTACTACTTTCTTCAAGTGGTTGCTACCAGGTAGTGTCAGAAGCTTGGCTGACAGCAGAGGGGAAAAAGCTGTTATTGATTTCATCAAATATGACTATTTCTATGTGGGTTTGTAGGGATTTAGCTGAACTTTCACTCTTTCCTGTGCCTCCATATTGTAATGGTGTTTGGAATTTGTTTAAATTACCAGAAGATGTGATCTCATATGTCCGTGCACCTTATCTGTTCAGATCTTTTGCTGATAAGGTTGTTCTCTGGAGCTGCATCCGGTAGCCTTTCCAGGCAGAGGTAGGCTGGTGACCCAGTGAGGTGCTGAAGTGAAACCAACAACGCCCATTCTTCTCATTTGGAAACAGCGGATGTTCACAAGGGACCTGGATATTATATCAACAGGATATCATGGGAAAACAAAAGAAGGCAGTAACCAGCATGTGGACAATGTATTCTTTAGTATTTCCAATTAAGGAGCTATTGTTCTGTGGTGTGGTGTACTGTCCTCTGGCATCTTTAGTCTGCACAACAGATTTTCAGCTCTTCTTCACTGATTAGATTTGAGCTCTGTTTTTGTACAGATCTTTTGTAACTTGGTCTGTTGGCTATGGACAACCAGCTGCAACATTAAAGGAGTAATTTTAATTCTGATTGCATCGCATCTTCCACTTGGTAAGGATTGAGTGCTTTTTAAATAGCCCATTTTGAATCTTCTCATGCTTTGGAAGAAGGGAAGAGAAACTAACTCATAATATAGTATTTATCTGGTTTTGTTTGCAAAATTAAATATTTCCCCTGAATAGGTAATGGTATTTCAAAGGCCATAAAATACAGTAGCAGTGTTAGTCTTAAAGCATATCAGCTGAAAGGTACACGCAATTCAGATATTGCAAAGGTATTTGGGTTTTTAAATAAAACATTTTTTGACACTGCTTTGAAGTATATTGGTGCTTTAGCATGAGAGTGATGAAACTCCTGCTATGAAGCATTTGAATTCTATTTGTAGGAAAAATAACAGTTGCCAGTAGCATACGGTAGAGAAGGACAAGCTCTGTTACAGCATTTAGGCATGTGGTATGGCAGTATTACAATTAAAATAGTAATGTAACCTAAATGACGATGTGTCACTAACCTCGAGGACACCAGGGAAGATAAAACAAAGTAGTTTGCTGTAATTACATAAGAACTGAGCACAAAGCCAAGAATGGGGTTTCAGCACAGATAAGGATTTCGCTCCAAGACTTTAAAAGAATTCAGCTCTTCAAAGCTTTAACTATCCATGGGCCTCTCAGATCCTCCCACCGTCTTCATTCTTTTCCCTCCCCCCTGCCCCCAACACGGCTGTGGTTTTTTGCTGCTATTTGTCAGCAATTTCCAGGTGCCACAAGCTTGGTATTGACAGGTACCTTGGCTATGCCTGTGCTACTGAATCAAAGAGGGTAGGAATCAAGCTTGGGCATTTGTCTCCTGCTTTTCCACTGTGCTCTACTACACAGTAATATAATTCTGGTTTCTGAAAAAGTTTTGATGTGTGTCAACCAGCAATCTCCAAGACAATGGCTGGGTATAGTTCAGAGGGTAGCAAGTGTCCAATGAGCAGTGAGCAAGACTGAGACTGGACCCCCTCCACTCTTCTGGATGATCCAGCAACATCCCAGCAGGTTTCATAGTGTCAAACACACCCCTATGCTGTGGCATATGACAAGTCCTTTAGCTTCATGTTGTAAATCATCCCTCTGGGCTATGGCACAAGCTCTCTTTTATTAAAATCTGCCTGTTTGAAATAACACTCCTGAAATAATACTTACTTAAGACCATGTGTAGTTTGGGGGTGACCACCAGCCAGGTGCTGAGTAGTGTGGATGTGGTGAGTGACTGCTCAGCCCTTCCACCATGGAACAATTCCTGGCCCAGCTTCACTTGGCATTGTAGATGCTGCCTGTGTCAGGCTATAAACAAGCTCTGGCAGGTTAGAGGATTTACCTTGTTGTAAGGGTTGTGTAACATGTTCAGTGCTCCAAAAGGAATCCCGATGACTGCAGTGTTTGATAAATT
This sequence comes from Trochalopteron elliotii, assembly GCA_024734555.1. Taxonomy (NCBI): domain Eukaryota; kingdom Metazoa; phylum Chordata; class Aves; order Passeriformes; family Leiothrichidae; genus Trochalopteron; species Trochalopteron elliotii. The sequence goes on from JANPWX010000317.1 coordinate 778,264, forward strand.
ATCTCCAAATTATCCTAAATATGAAATGGGATTTAAGGGAAATATGAACTGATGTTTTTCACTGAATGGTAGATAAATAGCTGTAGTTGGTGGGAAACATGGTGAAAAAACACTCATGGAAACATGTTATTCTACCTGGATGGATATTTTCAGGATCTTTGGTTCTGTCTAGGAGCTAGGTCAAGGGGCACAGCAAGCTGATGGGAATGATTTCCACACTTTAAGAGCCACAGAATAATAGTCACATGACCTGCCTATGCCTCATCCCTCAGAAGGGATGATTCTGATTAGGAACATCTAGTTGAGAAAAGCTTTATCCATATCTACATACTTTTAGGTTCCAAGGGCAAATACTTCACTGGATCTTAGTCCCCACACATTTAGTCAAGACCTAATGAAATTCTTTTTGTTGTTGTTTTAGTCCTTATTGCAGAAAACACTACAGAAATGCAAGACTCTTGCTCATTACACCAAAATAGTATTAACATGGCTTCTTCATAAACCTGTCATATAGTCATATGTCATTAACATAAGTAAAGATTTGCCAAGAAAGCTTTAGCACTTCAGAATTCAGGTTTTTTTTTCATATCTTTTAAAACCTATAATTTGAGAAAGATTTTACTTTGGCAAGCATTTTCATGCCAAAACAAATGCAACTTATTTGCTTATTCCTTATAGAGTAGGTAAGGATGATTCTAGAACCAATGAGATGTTTCTGGAATGGTGATACTTCTGTATTTGGGATAAAAGTGCCAACCTATTCCATTTGCTGGATTTATGGAATAGAGTGTAACTCCATGCAGTAAAACTGAGCAAAATCTTTTTTCCAAATCACTTTACAACCAAAGTCAGCAGTATTTTTCCACTCTGTGCCACTTTGTCACTTGCTGTTTTATCGTCAGAGAGTAACTGTGGCTGAAGGCCTAAACATCAGTTGGGTGCATGTGAGAATGATTATCATAGCTAACTTAAGGCACATGTAGTAGCACAGGGAATGACCTCACAGCTTCCAATCTTGTAATAAATATAGCTTAATTACTGGATATTGCATGACAGCTTGTGCCCTGCAGGTGATCAGGGATAGAATGTGGTAAAGACCAGCTCTGACTCTTAAGCAAAGGTTTGTATTTCCTTTTAAGATACATTATGCACTGAAATAATCATCTGTGTTTAAGAGAATGAAGTATTTATTATATAATGATTTCCACCTGAGGATCTTGGAGCTCCTTATGGGCACTAATGATTGAAGTATTTTGTTCTAGTTTGCAGCTTACCATGAACCACTCAAAGCAGCATCTGAGCACTTTCCCATTAACCTCAAAAGTGACTAATACACAAATGTGTGGTTTGTTCTACTCTCCTCTCCCCAGCAGATTTTGTGTTGCAATGTGTTTGTGCTCCAGGTGTAAGCAGCATAGCTTGCAGTCTGAACTGGCAGGTACTGAAGAGTCCTTAGCCCTTAGGGAGCCCATTCTCCAAATTTTGGAAAATTGTGTCCCTTGCAAAGGCCAATATTACATTACTGCAGAGAAGCTACAGTTTCAGGAGATCTTAAGTCAATCTTCATGTGGGGTCCTGCTGCCTCATCTGCTCTCATTCATGTTATTCTGTTTTATTCCTGGCTCGTACACAGCTACTTGCCTGAACTCTCAATTAAATGGTTCTGGAAGTTACACTGGCACAACGAATGTATTTATGTGGGAAAGTTAGGCTGCTCTGAATCCCTGACCAAAGTTACTGCAGAACCAGTCAACTGCTGTAGCTGGCAGAACTGTATAAATTCCTCTGGAACAGCATATCCAGGACCTAAGTGATTTGCCTAAGTCCAGTTTGGAGTGTTTACCCTTCAGAGCATGCACTAAAATCCTTATGTTTTACCATGAAAGTGATCAAACACTGGAGCATGTTGCCTGGAGAGGCTGTAGAACCTCCACCCTTGGATGTAATCAAAATTTGACTGGCTGAGGGCCTGAGCCACCTGCTCTGACTCTGCTTCGAGCAGGGATTGGAAGGGTGGCCTTCAGAGACCCCTTCCAACAATTGCTGATGCACTGAGTGTATGAATGGCTGGAGCAGCTGCGTCACAGAGAACCAAGTGGTGTGGTGAAACTGCACACTGCCCTGGTGGTGTGTGTGAAAGCAGCTGAGTGGTAACACACAGGGTTTGTGGCAAGGAACTACTCCAGATGTATGAAATGTCTCTATGTATATGTATGACCATCTCTAAGATCTGGATGTCATGCTCTGACAGATCTAACTAGCAATTTAGAATACTGTCTTTGCTGTCTACAGTGCGTTGCTAGCTCTCCTGGGTGACAGCCTGTGCTGTACCCTTGCCCATGCCCAGAGCTATTAGCTAACCACGTGACTGGAAAGGGGCTTGTGCAGAGCGTCCTGACACCCAGTGACAAGGACTGATGTTCCCATTCTTCTTCTCCCTCCCCTGGAACAGGTGTGTTAGCCCAGGACAGGAGAGGTCTCGACAGGGTCGAAAGACTTAGATGGGAATGCCTGCAACCACCCCAGTCATAGTCATCCACCCCCGAGTTAGACCCCTGAGGCAGCATTTCAAAGCTCAGCCACCTCTAAACCCAGATTTTTGGGGTCCCAAGACATCCATTTGCTGGGGTTTCTTTTTGTCCTGTGTCTGATTTTCCACAGGTGTCATTTGTGGATAAAGATCTATAGTTTAAATCAACATGCTTTAATTTATACTGGGACAGCAGCATGCAAATGTCTTTGTGGCCTTGGTGTTCATTTGCACAATGGATGTGAGCACTACCCTGAGCTGTAGCAAAGCTGGCCGGTAAAATGGCCCTATCTCCTGGGTTTTGGCAAGTCCGTTGTCAGTGCAAGAGTCTTGATGCTTCTTGGGATTTCATCATCCCAGTGCCTAGAGTCATGTAGTTATGTGAGAATTTAAATTTCGGTTTTTGTTAAGCACGTGTTTATATCTCGAGATCAAGGAGGACGGTTGTGCAACATGAACCTTGTAGTACCAGACGTTTGAAGCAACAAGCAACGTCCAAGGCTGACAGCAGCAATATCGGGAAGATCTCGGGAGTTCTGGGGATCAGGCTCGTGGGCTGGCACCCGTTGGTGCGGCCAGCTGGGCACCCCCTCCGCCCGACCCCCGGCTATAGGAAACGCCGCCGGCCTCTGCGTCCCTTGGCCAGGTCCCCGAGGGAGTCACCACCCGCGCTCTCCCTTGTCTGCTCGGTCCCCGCTCCCCGCCGGCGCCCCCGGCCGTGCCCGTGCTCGGGGGGCGCATCCCACATTGTCCTTTCTCGGCCGGTGGCTGGCCGGGGCCCTTCCCCGCTTCCCTGGGCTGGGCATTCAGAACTTCAGCGCTGGGCGGTCCCGGCATGTGTCTGCAGCCTCGCAGGAATGCTGCTGGTCTGGTGGGTAAGTCTTCATTCCTCGCCTTTCACTGCTCCCTGCTGGTCTCCGGAAGATAGGCACTGGGGGAGAAAAGCAGAGGCGACTAGCCCCAGTTGAGGAGTATTGAATCAGTGTGCTCTGACCCCAGAGGTCCTTACTCCAGCCACCGGCTGAAAGCAGGTCCAACAAGAGCGTGTTGCTCACCGTGTTGTCCAGTTGGATTTTGGATATCTCTGGGAATGGGGTTTCTACAACATTTCTGGGCGACTTGATCTAGTGTTTGATCAGTCTTACACTAAACAAGCAGGATCTTGGGGACATATTCTGAAGAGTTAGTATTTCCTTGCTTTTTTCCCAAACTTTTTGCAAATGCCAAACACTTTTTCAGTGAAGTGGCTCCTCAGCCAGGTGGCACCCAGTAGTGTTCTATGGAGGTATTCTCTCCCAGGTGAGGGAGTTGCATTTGATTATTTTTTTTCATGAAATTGTCATCAGCCATTCCTCCAGCCTATCTGGATTCCTCCAAGTGGTAGCACTGGTCTCTAAGCATGTCAGACACTACCCCTGATTTGGTGTGGTGCGTTAATTCACTGCTTGTAAGCTTTGTCACACCATTCAGAATGTTACTAAGGGCATCACAGAGTACTGAGCCTTAAGAGATGCCACTAGAGTCCACTGGTTGTCACCTGGGCTTTGTACTGCTGACTGACTTGGAGTGTGGTGATCTAGACAGTTTCCAACCCACCTCATTATTCATGAGGCAAATATGTGCCTATCTCACTAATTTGTCTCTAAGCTTAGTTGTTGGGGTAGGTGGTATTGCGAGTTTAACTAAAGTCAATTATTGGCTTAATCAGAACCAAAGAGCTGATGCTCCATCCCCAGTGCAGCAGTCTGTTTTGCCAGGACCCTCTAGTCCTCTCCGCAAAACCCCTTTCCTAGTCACCCACCTGATCCCATCTCCCATCTGCTTTGACACTGCTCTCAGGCTGCCCTCCTTCCTCTCACCAATCTGCTTTCCCACGACTGCCAAGCCTCACAAGTGTGCTTCTTGGGGAGGGACAGGTAGACTTTTCATGGGATGGACAGGTTGTTGATGCATGGCCAGACTTGCTCTCAGAATCCTTTGCCTTGCTGTGTATCTGCTGTGCAGTCTCATAATTGAAATACCTTTTGATGAAATCTTGTTCTTAATCCTCTCAAATATGTACATGTGCTGATAATGAGTCTAGTTTATCTAATGAAGCTTTGAATAGAGTGGTTTGTTCCTCCAAACACCATACAGACCGGGAGCCTGGCAACCTCTTATCAGATTTTGCCCTAGGAAATAGCAAAAAGTTAGAGAGACTGTAAAGTGGGGTCCGGCAGGAGGTGTGCGGCTGGGATCTGGCACTTGTGAGAAGTGCTGAAGACTAAAGCATACCACACAAGGGGCTTGGACTACCACAGACTGTGTTAGTCGGGAAGAGCCTGGCTTTTGTGTATTTTACTGGTTTTTGACTCTTTGAGCTCTGCAGGAAGAGTTTAGATTACAGGTTAAGCCTGTCTTGGGCCAGTGAGAGAGTCCAATACTGAAAAGTTGACAGAGACTAAATCCTGGAAGACGTGTCTTGCTGTAATTACTGTGCTGGATGTTCAGGTGGCACTGAGGCTGAAGGGTTCACAGGAGGCTGTTGGCTCTGCAATTTCTAAGGCAGCTCCTTAGAACTATGAGAGAAATTGTCATGCTTCTAGTTGTCTTTCTTTTATTGCTCTCATCTAGGAAACACGCAATTTAAGCTAATCTGATCTCTTGATTTCCCTTGTACCCAACACTCTGCTATGTTCAGATGCTCACCATGCCAGATCAGAGAACCAACCCTGAGTAGTTTGAGATACAATCTCTTTGTTGCACTTGTTTGGGTTGATTGGCCATTTGTGTCCCGTCTCCAGAGAGGCCCATGGAGGTCTCTCTTCAAAAACAACATAACCACTTTCATTATTTAATTTTCTTGTCAAGGACCATCTTTCTTTACCCCTACGTGCTGACATTCGGCACATTGATGGAGGAGCAGTGTGAGCTCTGGTCACTGCAGCCAGATCACCATTGCAGTGGTTGCAGCCATGTAATAGAAATTGCCACTGTTATGCTTGTAGTAATTGAGTTGAGTAATTACCTGAGCACTTATTCAGCTACAGTCTCACCTGTCTTACACTCCGCTCTGTTCTCAAGTCCTTCAGAATAAAAATGGAAGCATAGTAAAAAGTACAGGCAGTAACAAATGTTGCCTCTTGTTTTGTTGCTGCTGGGAGCAGGGGCATTTTGTTGGGCTGAGTTACCTTGTGAGGGTAATAGTCCTTGAGAAATTGTCTTCCTCTCCTGAGGAATGTCAGGCATATTCTTGACCTTCCCTTTGGAAGGGATATTGGATAAGGGATATTTGGAGTTTCCGAGCTATGTATGCAGAATTACCCCAGCAACTCTGAGGGAGCTCGCTTTGCTGAGCAGGTTTAATAGCTGCAGTACCTAAAGAGCCTCCTCTGTTTGCTGACCATGACAGGAAGGTCCTTCTGCTCCTGCTAATGGCCTCTGCCCAAATCCCTTGGTACGTGAGCTAGCTCCTGTCAGAGCTGGAAAGGCTGGGTGAGTCCAGTCAGGTGTTTGGCCAATGCTTTACATGGAGCAAGCTTTTCCTTTGCTTCCCTCTATCCTGCAAACCTTCTGCTGACAGGCAAGATATTAAAATAAAGACTGTGTGGCCCCTATTGATTCTACCCAAGGCTTTTGTTTTGTTTTGTTTTGTTTTGTTTTTTTTCCTGTGGAAGCCTGACACGCAAAGTCTTGCACTGTGCCTTTCAAATCAGGCTCTGGATCAAGTATTACAAAGATTGTGTGCAGCTGCAAGGTTGCTGGAGGGGTTTTTATCCTCACATCAGATGGAGCTGGGGGGAGAAAAAAAAAAAAAAGAAAAAAAAAAAGCCAAACCAAAACAAGGGTAAATCACAGAGCCAGCAACTTTCTTGGCATCTCTGAGATTGTGGCTCCTCCTGCCCCTCCGGCCTTCAGAAATGTACTCGGCAGATCTGCCTGCATAGAAAAACAAATGCTCCCAAACCAAAACAGAGTTGGGTGTTGGTAGTGAATGGGCCAACACTGTGTGCTGGCGTCATCTCTGCCCACTGCCAGCATGTTGTCATAGGAACAGCTGGATTATTTTACAATCCAGCTGTGGAGCCAATTCTCCAAAGGAGTAGACTGGAGGGAGGAGAGAGGAGCAGGCAGAAGGCAGCATTGCTGTATTTTCTGGTAACTGGAGGGAGGAGGATTATTAATGGAGAGAGGGAGGGAGGGGTTACCAGTGAGTGCCATCTATCATAGCCTGAAACCACAGCTAGTCATTTCCAGATAACTGACTGCTGTTAGCTGCATCTGGGAATTACAGGCTGCCCTGTGGGAGAAGGGTGGTGAGGAAAACGGCAAATCTTTTTTGTGTTGAGGCTGATAATGTGTCTCACAGATTGCTGTCCTGCAGAGACCATGACTTGCCAGCTGTGGGGAGCTGTACAGCTTCCCACTACCCCAGAAATTTGTAGCTGATCAGTTCATGGGGGTTAGCTTACCACGAAAATGATTAATCACTTTTTCTTTCTTTGCAATGTTTGTTGCCCTGTTTCCTTTCTGGAAGCTCCTTGGTTCCTGTTTTGAGGCTGCAGAGCACTGAGGGCATTGTAGGTGCCGAAGTAGAGGTTTAGTCTTTGTGCTGGTGGAGGCTGTCACACAAAAGTGAGCACACTTGGTCCAATGGCAGAATGCTCTTCAAGTGAACTCCAGGCCTTGCAGTTCAGCAAATCGCACTGGTTTGGGGCTTGATGAGTACCCACAACGAAGATTTGATGACAAAAGCCAGGAACCTGCAGCGGCTGAGCGAACAAAGCCCTTTGCTCTGATGCAGCTGGGGCTGCTACTCTTCTGAAAGTGAAGTCCAGGCAGAAGGAATTTCGCTGCCTGCAGAGTGCTCCTGGCCCAGGGAGAAGCAAGAGGAGGCAGGGAGGCTTGGCTGGAGACGGTGGGGTTACCATGTCACTGCTGTGCCGTGTCCAGGGCGCAGGGACACTCGTGGCGCCTGAAATGAGGCGGCCGCCGTCCCGTTCCCGTGCTGAGGTGCCGTGGCGGTGTCCCACGACGGCGCGGCGAGGGCGGCGGGGCCGCCGGTGGCGC
>JANPWX010000317.1:790824-814140 GCA_024734555.1 Trochalopteron elliotii
CTGCAGTACCTTCTTCCATTCCTCCTTTCTCCATTCTTCTGGCTCCTCCCAGTGTTCTCTGTTGACCCTGCCAGTGAAGACTTGCAGTCCCTTTAGGGGCACAGCTGGTAGGACCTTGAGTACTCACATCCAGCACAGAGATTTCAGCATGTGTGCTTCTTTACCAGCACATCTCCAAACTTGTGAGAGAAGCTCCAGTGAGAGCTGTCAGCTTTAAGTTATTTTCAGGATTTGGACTTACTAGTGAAGACACGGTTTGAAGAAAACTACTTCTGAGCCTTTTTAGTAGTGCAGTTCTGGACCTGGCTCCTGTTCTAAAGGAGTTATTTGCAGATGAAAGTAGCAGATGAAAATACTGTAAAGTATACAAAGAAAATGCTTTGCATGGTATTTAAACTGACACTCCAGTTAATTCCACATTTTTGAGGAGATAGAGAGATTCCTCTTTTCACATTTTATTTTTGGTCTCTACTGCTCTGGGGACATGTTTAAGGATGCAAACTGCAGGCAGTGACTAATGAAGTGTCTCAGATGTCTTTCCGTGATAAGACAATCACCAGTGTGGAAAATTCTGCACTTCTTCTGAGGGGAATTTTGTCTCTTGCTTTCTGCTATAAGGAACCCACTTTCCTGTTCTTCTTTATTTTAGGCTTCAGCAGAGAAGGAAGATTTAGGGGATTTTAGGCAAGTCAGAAGGACAGTTTTTTTCTAGAGCTTCAGCAGCTTCCCATCACTGTGATGCTGAGATAGACTTTCTTTTCAAGTTATCCCCAGTCTCAGCTGTTACATATTTACCTGGCTTCATCTCCCATGCAGCCTGTACCCTGGCACTGTACCATCGCTTGGTAAGACTTGCCAGCTGTGTGGCTGTTGTGGCTAATCTGTTGAGCTGAGTGATTTGGCCACAGCAGTGGCACAGGCCAATGTGGTGCAACAGTAGTGGCCCCAAGCCTGCTGATATGCAGATAGGCAGCTGTTTCCAGTGCAGGGATCAGCTCTTGTGATTTTTGTAATGAGAGCAGCAATTGCTGCTCCAGAAGTTTTGCATGGATGCAATGTAGGATCTCTGGTTGCTTGTGATATAGCTATGTGGAGCTTTTAGTTTTCAAAAGGTTGGTGTTGATAGGTAACAGGACTGTCCACCAGTAGAAACTACTGAAGAGGAGATATGGAAGCTGGGGCAGAGTACAGGAAGGAAGCAGAAAGAAGAAAATAAAATTGATACAGGGTAATTGTGGGAGGGGAGGTGGGACACTGGCTTTTACAGGGAGTTACTAGTGTGGGTCCAGGGAGGAGTAGCTGAGAATTGTCCTGTGGAATTACTTGATCCATATTGGCACTTTGAGAGTGCTATGTGGTGGTTGACACCCAGCTCTGCTCCTGGAGTTCCCCAGCAATTATAGGTCCCTGGTAAGGTGAACTGAGACCTTTAAATGAGGCAATGTTCAGCACCCAGGCTGCTGTGCCACTGCTCTTGCCAGTGGTGCTGGTGATGTCAGTGTGGGAAACATGCAGCAGTTAGAGCATGCTGCTGTCCAGCTCCTTCTGTCTTTCAGGTTCTTTCTCTTCTTAAATGGTTCTGTGTGGTGCTTTCGTGGCCAGTGATGGATCCTATGCTTAATGCTGCATTCTCAGAAAGTAAGCACTTCAGCACTGAACCAGTGCTTAGCTGCACTCTCAGACAGAACTGCCCTTGCAAAAATGAGCTTCAGGCACTCCAGTGCACTGTTTAACTAGGGGTATCCCAGAGTCCTGCGTTTGAGACTCTCTTGTAAGGAATCCAAATGGTTTTCTTGAAAAGGGTCATTAACAGACAGTCCTGCAGAACCCCTAAATGTGTTTGTTGTTGTGAACTGCAAGCATAGATGGGTGTGATGTTGCTGGGCCTTGGCATTTGGTACCCATCCGAGCTTTTCTGCTGGCAAGCATTTCAGTTTCCTAAGCTAGGATTTTTTTTTTTTTAAATTTTTTTTTTTTTGTAAGGAAACATGATCAGGTCAGTTTTGGCCCTCTGCTGTAGTTGTTAGCTAGTAGAAAACTTCTTGGAATCACTTCATGATAGAAAAAATAAGTGATCAAGTAAAGTCTTTTAGACTTTTTCCAAAAAAATCAAACATGCCTTTGCTCATCATGCTTACAATCTTGGTATTGCAGTCATGAAGTCCTGTCAAGGAGAAAGGCTTAAAAGTATGGACAAATATGAAACTAATTAGCTTGCTGTCATTGTCCAAGCTGAATGAAGTGCTGAAAAAAATAAACATCCACAGTGAAACACAGCATGGATCTAAACAAATTCTTTTAGCTTTAGTAATAATCTGTATGGTTTCCTTATTAAAGTGACAACTGGAGAATTTTTTATTTTAAAGCTGGGTTTGTGCTCTGTCACCATCACCGCTGAAGCTGTGCAGTTCAGCATGGACCTGCTCTCGCCACAGAGGTCTGGCTGGATTCTCTCTCTCCTGTCCAAAGTGTTTGTTTTTGCAGGCAATCATGGTAGCTGCATGTGTCTACTAAGCATGCAGCTGCACACATAGTTTTTGATTTGGACTCCTGCCTTTTAAAGATCAGGCCATGAGTGATTATGGTTTCAAAATTTGCTTTGGAACTAGTATGATCCCTGAGACTGCCTTCATTTCCAGAAGTAGCTGGTCAATGGATTTCTCTTTAGATAAAGAAATTTCTATACTCTGGCCTGAGTGGAACTTGTCAGCTGCAGGAAGAATTGTAGCTGCAGTTATGTGTGCTGTAAAGTTCCCAAGATTCCCATCTCCACCTTCATTAAAACATCCCCCAGCCCTGCTATAAACAAGTGAGAGCCACTCACCCTGCACCCTGGCTCTGAGCCAGGGATGTCAGAGCTCTGGCTAGAGACAGAAGGGGAGAACAGAAAATAGTGTCCACTCATGAATCATCTCAGTGAGGATCGACACTCACCATTAGCAAAACCAGACAAACCTGGGGTTGCTGCTTAATAAGCAGTTTATTTCTTGTCCACATTACAATGTGCAAGTGAGCTGAAAAGGCAGCAAAGCACCAGTGGCAGACAACTGCCTGTGCTTCATGCACAAAGGGTACCTTCTTGTCCTGTCCTGTTGCAGCAAGATACCTGTAGGGCTGTGGATGTAGTGTATGAGGCTCTTGGCTGGTGTTGGATGATTTCCTAAGGTGACAAAGTTTATGTAATCTTGCTGTTTACCATGGGGCCCTTCTGGCAACTTTTGAACATGTGGAACAGTTTCAACCAAATTCGAAAGAAGAGCAGAAATTCCCAAGGTTGTTACATTGCTTCAAGTTTTGTGAAGTTCTACAGCTGGACAGAATCATCAGGCCTGTTTCAGTGCCATGCCATGGAAAAGACATGGAGAGTGCAGCTGGTTTGGACCTTGGTCTGGAAACTGTCCAGGGATGTGCAGGCACCCTGTATATGCAGGGAGTGTGTGTTAGTACCACAGGCAGCACACACATGCATCAGAACTAGCCAGAACCAGGGTGGAAGAGGTGGGAAGAAGAAGCCAGGATTAATGTCATGGGGGAGAGGCATTCAAAGGCAGGGGACATCATTGTGGAAATTGGCTCCCCTGCTGTTTTCTTGTGTTCCAAGATCCTTATCTAGACCAACTTGTGTTTCTTAATACTGGGAAGAAACCTTAACAGTCTGTGCTCATGGGTGAAGATTTAGATACACCTCTCTGTAGCTTCATGCAGTCGAGTATAAGACTCACTTGGTTGGCTCCATTTTCTAAGCTCTTCTTTAATCAGGCTTGCAGCTTGAAAGCAATGCCTGCATCCTGAGGGACTTTGCAGGGATTTAGGTGCAGCCCATCAGCCCTTGGCAAGTTTCCAAGGTGGCATGGCTTCTTTTTGTGGGAAATCTTCACTGTCTGGTCTATATACGCTGTCCCCTTGCATCGGGTTTATGGATCAACAAAGACTAGGGGTGTGCTACATAGCAGCTGAAGTTTCTTTTGGGTACTGCTTAAGCAGAAACTTCATGGACCCATGGCCTTATGTCTGCTTTTTTTTTTTTTTTTTTTTTGGGCATAAACAGCCTCATACCCAAGCAGGAACCATGGTTTTTGCCTTATGGAGCACTTTACTACATTACTCTGGGAGAGCTGTAGCTCAGTTTTGCAAGGTGATCTGCTGTACAGCTGTTGTCAGTGGATCCTTGAGATTATTTGCATACCTTGGGAGTTCCTCCTTCATCTGTGCCACACTGCAGTGCGTGTCATCTGAGCTGATTGGCTGAGTTGGCTGTGTCCTCTGTGACTCTGGGATCACCTTGACTGTCCACCCTCCTCTCTGGATCTGGAGCTCATGGCCTCTTGTCTGTGGTTCCAGGGTGTAGCCAGCCCCCTCTGGTTGCCACGCTCTCTGCTTCTGCAAGGTTATACAAGGAAAGTTGAAACTTTCTTGCCAGAGGCAGAGGAACGAATTCAGTCTCTGGCAGACCTGGAACAATGAACAGCTTGGAGAAGGTGTGCTTCCAGGACACATGCCAGCACTGAACCAGCACCAGTGGCAGGTTTACAGAAATGCCACAGGCAAAATGAGAGCTCTGGCAATTCACAAGCTCCCCAGGTTTGACAGGCAATCATCCACCCTCACCTCTTGTGTAAGACTGGCCCCTTCATTTCAAGTAGTTACCTCTGTCCCACACCCAATAATATGGGCTTGCCAGCAGTGCTTTTGGGAGGTTAACCAGCCTCAGTGCAGAATCCAATGGAGACAGAGAATCTACCGTGTGCACGGATTGATCAGCCACACTCTACAAAACAGTGTTTTATTTCTAATCAGAGGTTGCCTGGTAATGGCATCCGGCTGTGGTTCCCGTTCTTCCTTTCTTCAGGAGATTAAAGACTTTTTGAGTGCTCCATGTTTACTCCCTGGGATTACAGTGGAATAAAGACACTTTCTTCTAGTGTTCAAGACGCTAAACTGGCTGAGCTTACTGCAGGGCAAATAGTGCAGCTCTTAGCCATTGCAGTCTCTCTTCTTCCTCCATTCCCCAGTGGTCAACATCCCTTTTAAAGTAGGGAAGTTATGCTTTTGCCAATGCTGTACACTGGCATCCATGTACTTTCCTTTACCTTTATCCACTATGTTCTTCTCTGACTATCTGCTGTGAGGACTCAGCCTGGATTTTAACCCATATTCCCAATGAGAACTGCTTGGAGCTATTTTATATGATGCAAGGTGCATGCTGAATCAGAAAGGGACAAAACCAGCAGTAACAGAAAATCTCTTCAGAGTTGTAAGGGCCAAAAGGAATTAATCACTGCAGGGAAATAGGCCCTCTTGTCTACACAGAGGGTGGGAGAGAGAGAGAGAAGGAAGTGCCTTAGAATGGAGAAAGGAAAGAAACGTCCTTGCAGTGTCCCTGTCAGTACTGAAATAAATCTCTGAAGAGAGAGAGAGGGGAAACAATAGCGGCAGAAAGCTGCCAGAGAGATGGAATAGCAGAGCCTTAGGAGCAGATTTCTTCCTGGTGAAAGGCTGCCAGCTCGGGACCTTTGTGGTTAGTTTGCTTTTGAACCTAGTAACTTCTGGCATGCACTTGTCTTTCTCATCCGGGGACTGCTTGCTAAATAGGCAGAGTGGTGATACTGAGGGCAATATCCTAACAGGAATGTAGCTCAGCCATTGGATCAAATACTGGATTTGAACTAACCCAGTCTTGTTTTGGAGCAACTAAACTGTCTGGTGGGCTGGAAAAAACTCTGGGGAACCTTGACTAAGGTTGCTAGAGAGCAATGTAGCGGAGAGTTTCCATCCAAAAAGGATCCAGGCAACATGTCCTTACAGTAAACAGAATTACTGTTGAAATTTACTGAAAAAACAATTGCCTTGCAATTCTGTGATCCTTAAGCATAAGGGGGAGTAGATGAGGCTGCTGGGAGCAGGCTGTCAGCCCTGGGATGTTTTATACTGACAGAGCACATCTGTAGAGCAGAGCTGCCAGGCTGTCGTGCAAACCCACTGGGGGACATTTCAAGCACATGCTGTCTGCAATTCTGAGGCTCCTCACACCCTCCTGGGCATGACTGCAGGCAGGGAAGCAGGTCAAACCATCGGCATTATTAACAGCAAATCTGACATCTGTGCTGGCCAGTGGAACAGCCCAGGCATTTGGTTTGTTTATTTTTCTTCTGCCTTTGGCACTTTTTCTCTCTACAGAAGGCGCCCTGAGTGTGTTGCTAACACACTGCTTGGGGTAAGCACTAAACGAAACTTCCACTATTTTGAGGAACCCAGCTCAGGCATTTTTTTAAATGACTGCTTCTTTTTTGTGATTCTTGGACAAATTGAAACTAAAACCTCTTCGCTGACACGTGTTTTTGTCTGTTGTGCTGGTAGGCTGCTCTGTGACTGCAAATCTCCACCATACTCAGATTCTGCTTTCACTTGGCCTAATTTGACACTCTGAGCTAATTTCATTAAAGTCAGTGGAGAAATTTCCTCTTTATGGTGGTGCAGAGCTAGTTTGGACATGAGCCCCACCATACCTAGAGGTGAGCTGAAACTACCAAGATATATGCAACAGAGGTTCTGGAGTGCAGAATGTGAGCACATAACTGCTGGGGACTAGAAAGAGCTGCTCTCCTTCCTCCAGCTTGCAAGTAGCTTTGCCAAGAGCAGGTTTTCAACTGGGAGCTGTTAATTTGCCTAGAACTTGCTCTGCAGCACTAGGGAAATGGACCTTTGCATTGACTTTGGCCTGGTTGGAGATATCCTTCAGAGGTACCTGCTCTCCTCCTTCCTACTTCCAAACCTACCTGTCAGCATCCTGGTGCCTGGCATCATGAGCTACTTGCTTTCTTGGTCTTAAAACAGTGGGACTCAGAATGTTAGGCTCTTTGGAGCAATTAGAGTCTATTTTTAGCTGAGCTGCTTTTGAGGGCATTTGCATAGGTATAGGTACAGTGTCCAGGGATGAGATCTTGGAGGCTTGTGACTGCTAAGGTGCTGAACAGAGGTCTGATGGGTCTGGCAGTGGGGGTTCACTGGTCCCTCTGGGGGTGTTGCAGGGAGGGGGCTGGGGTGGGTGTAGCTGGTCATATGCAGCAGCAGCCAAAACCTGGTGTTGTAATGTCTGAGACGCTCTGAGTTTGGAAAAGGCCCCGATGATATCACCCTGAAGAACTGTTAATAATGCAGGAAAGGAAATGCTCACAAGGCTTTTCCAGATCTTTAATGGAGAGGAATTAATACTCTCTCTTCCTATGGCCATTGCTCTGTTTGGAAATGGCTTTCTCTCACCACCAGGCATCAAAAGGGATGGTTCTTTCCCTTTTTTTCCTTCTCTTTGGTGTTGCAATCTCCCTACCACATGTAGCAGTGAGTGTTGAGGGCAAAGAGTATGAGAGCAATAGCTCTTCTGCACAAGCTCCCTGTGAGGACACTGAACTCTGCATACCCTCCTTCAGTTTTGCTTAATCCACTTCCAGAAGAGATAAACAAGAAATGGTGCTTTTAGTGCTGCCACAGATTATGCAAAAAAGAGAGATTTAGTTCTGCAGGAGCTCTCCCATGCTACTTCTCCTTTGTGGCTCCTCTGTCTTTGCAGTTCTCCATACCCCACAGCAAGCCACCATGACCACCAGCCCTTGTCAAAGCTCCTCCCAAATCCTGCAATGGAGACCTGCTTGACTGCAAGCCATTCCTTGTTCATTATGGCTGTAGCCTGCTGCTTAAGAAAACATCTCTCCTGGAAGTGAGGAGTGACACCATGCAGAGATCCCTTAGTTGTTCTCAGCTCTGCTTTTTTATCGTGATCCACCCACTGTCACAAGATCCTTGGGAGAGTGGGAAGTAGAAGTCCAAAGCTGGAGCCAGTTAATGTGAATTAAATGAGGAGTACTCCACATGGCACAAGGAGCATGAAGAATGATGTCAACCAGTGACTGCATCAACTAGGCAATTATCTCTGTGTTTTTTCTCAACCAAAATGTGAAGAAGAACTCAATGCAATAAGACTTACAGACTGACTGGGCTGGTGTGTCGTACTGAGAACAAGTGAAAATAAGGCCTGTTAATCAGCTTTGCTAGGGGAGCTTTCTCTTTAGCCAGCTGCTCATTGCCAATGCACAGAGACTTGCTTCCCCCCTTCCCTAGTGCATGGGCTGGTCTTCCTTCTGCCATCTGTGATGGATGAGATCAGTGTGGAGCTCCCGCCCTCCTGCATACAAGAGGGACAAAGTCGTGGGCAATTTGAGAAAGGGGCAAAGCAGGTAACAGCTGTGGCTTTCACAAAACTTCATGTCCTGGACTCATAGATTCCAGCATGGACTTGCCTGCCAACTGGCTGAAAAAGGACTGTGATAATTTGTTTATGCTTGTGAGCAGCAACTTGTAGCAAGCAAGGTCCTACTCTAATGGAAACAGAAAGATAAGAGATGGAATCGATTTTCTAATAACTCGCACTAATTTTTGGAGTGCAGCCCAAAGGACAGCAATGGGGAGCAAGTCAGGCAGGGAGTCTGTGTTACATTAAGGTTGCAAGAAAGGCCAGTGTGATTTTCCTCTTTAGGAGGGGAGTGAGGATCTCTCTTGAACAGTTCAACAAATATTGTGATCTGAACTGGGGACAATTGGATGTGTTGACAGGCAGGGGAGATATAGATTGAACATGATGCTAACCAGTTTAGCCAAAAGAATGACATAGGTGGGGGAAGCATTGCTGTCTCCAAACATCTGTGAGGAGATGGGGATTGCGTTAGCAAAAGGGGAAAATTTAGATACAGCATCAGGAAAATACTTCCTAGAAGTGAACTGTGTCTCCGCAGGGAGCGGGTGGGAGTCCCATATCTGGCAAGATGGAAACAGCAATAATAGTGAATCTGATTATTTGCCATGTGATGATAACAAATAATGTAAAATGAGTCTTGATAAAGAGCTAGATTTCTCTGATAGCAACAAAATGCACAAGCCAGGGATGAGCAGGGTGGGACTTGGCAGGTGTCTGATTCTGACAAAGGTGCACCTGGGAGTTCTGTTGACTTCCTTCAGCCACAAAGCCTGTATTTATGTTTTTGTTCACTTAATACTTGAGAACAGAGATAAGTTCAATTCCTGGCCCTTTCTCTGAGGTTTTTATTTGAAGGAGAAGTCTGGCACACCAGTGACCAGTTTGTGTTTTATTTGCTGGCAGTGGGATCCCAGAGACCTGCCCCCACCAGCTTGATTTATTCACATGCTGTTTGGAGTGGAAGGATCTCGCAGCAAAGAGTGCAGAAAAGCAAATGTACATTTTGGTTGAGGGCTGTTCTATGAGATGAGCCAAGGGCTGGAGTGGGGTCTTAAACGGACAATCACATCCGGGAATGTGTGAGAATCATCTTCTCTGAGATGTGGCCGAGATCCTAGACACCCTGGCAAAGGGAACCCTGCCTGCAGAGCAGGTAGGGTTGTAGATGAGGAGAGCAGCTTGGTCTACAGACCCAAGTGAGCCCCAGACACCCACACTACAGAGCCTAGCCCCCAGGTTTCTCTGCAGCTAGTTTCTTGGAAACATACTAGCAACAATCTCCTATTAATACACCACCCAAAAAATGGGATTAAGGCCAGTGTTTGGAGCTTTTGGTTTTGGTGACTGATGAACCCTTGATTTGCTTTGGTAACCCAGGAGAAAGATGGCAGTATTTCATTTTCTTTCCAAACTTAAAGCCTTGGTTTTGTTTAGCATGATTTATAGTGCCAGCCCTGGAGTGTTAAAATGTGAAAGGAAAAGGCCCTTCACCTGTGCCCCCACACTTAGTCTGCTGATGATTATGCCCTAAACAGTAATCATAAAATAAGAGGAAAATTATGACTGAGGAGGTGCTGGGAGAACTGTGCCACTCCTGGTGCATCACCTGCCCCATGAATGGTAGAGAAAATGGGTGACTTAGGGCCTGGGAGCACAGCAGTGGCAGTTGTTTAGCAGGGTCTGGTTTCAGAGTGGCTGAATGCTCTCCATGGGGGTCAGCCTCTGTCCACACCAAGCTTTGTGAGGGCTGAAGGAAAGGAGTTTCCAGCCCTGCCTTACAGCAGCCCTGCAGCACAAAAATGTCAGACCAGAGGCACCTGACTGCAAATGTGAGGCATGGGCAAACATGGGGAAAAGAAGACAAGAGAATGGGCTGGTGGTTGAAGACAATTTTACCCTGAAGCATGTTTGTTGGACTACACAAGGAGTCCTCTCATAGTCCATAGGAAAGCAAGCATAAAGGGAAAATAAACTAAGAATCAGGCACCTCAACAGCCAGATCAGCAAGGCTGTTGTCCACAGTTCCCCCAAAACAGGCTGTGTCCTTTCAGAGATGCTTCCACTAGTCCTGCTGCCTTCATCCATGAACAGCCCCCGGCGTGCTCCTACCAGGTACTTGTTAAACTGCCACGTGGAGCCGGGGAGAGCTGAATGCAGAGGGGAAAGGGTGAAGAGTGGGTGCTGGCTTGGATGTGGTGCCCAACCTGGGCAGGAGGAACACAGCATGCTTGCTTGGAGATCCACCTGGATCTGTGGAGATCCACCTGATGGAGGGTCCCTGCTTCTCCAGGATTTTATGAGATGGCTACAAACCATTGCTTCTAAGGATGCTTCCAACCTGTCCTGATGTGCAAACTATACCTCCTCTTCCTCTATGGCCCTTCCTCAGCTAAAGGCTCTCTTCTTTTTTGTGCTGTGAAGGATTCAGCTCCCTGTGTCCTCGAGGCTGAAATAATGAAAGTAATACCCAATGCTCTCAGGTCTGTTTTCCATCATAAGAAGCCATGTGGCTTACCCAGAGCCAGCTCAGTATGTGGAAATGGATCAAGAGGAGTGGCCAGTCATGGGACAGAGCCAGCCTGCAATGGCAGCATACCACCAGTGCAAAATTTGGTGGTCAGCTTTTCTCTCAGGTGCAATACATAGGCAAAGGGAGCCCCAGCTGACAGCATGCGCACCATGTGCTGTATGAAAGGAACCCCAGAGCTGTGTGAAATCCATTAGCAATGTCACCTGTCACTTTTCTCTGGCTTGTGGGCCTGGCTGAGAGCTGACCCACCAGGCCCACCTCTTTTTCATGATAGAGGTATCTAAACCAAGCAAGCCCTGAGGTCACCTGTGCTGAAAGAGCTCCCATGTCTGGCTCCTGAACTGGTGTGGCACTGCTCAGGAATGTTGCACACTGGGAGGCCAAACTGATCCTGCCACAAGAAGAGGAACCACCAGAGACAGCACAGCCAACCTGGCTTTGCACAACATTCATGAGGGCAAGCACTTGGGGAATGGTCATCTCTCCACCCTCCTCCAAGTCTGCTGCTACAGCCTGGCCTGATTTAAAGGCTGGATACTAAAATGTCTAAGGAATGAATGGAAAGTCCCTTGAGGCCAATACTGGAATAAGTCAGGAGTGCAAATTTCCCTCATTCCCTCCCTAAAACAGACTCGCCCTGGGTGCCATGAGGGCCATGGAGAAGTTAACTCTGCAGCTGGGAAGACATCTGCAATTTGGTGAGGGTAGGTTCTTTCCACAGAGACTGCTAATTCTGCATGACCTAATGTGGGTTTGTTGCTTCTCTGCACTGTGAGTCACAGTGTGCACAGTCCTTTGGTCACTGTGGCAGGCTGAAGGACTTCACAGTGGCCTTTTGCTCTTCCTACAGACAATGACTGTCTTTGACTTGGCTGTCATGTGCTGTTTGATGCTTTCCATTTATATCTAATAAGATCACCACAATCTGCAGCAACTGTAGGTTGTCATACTAAAATCTTCTCAGCAACAAGCAATATATTAGCTGGTCAGGAGTCACACTGGTCCAGAACAAAGCCTGTATGAAAAAAATTCCCCAAATAAGCCACTGATAACCCTTAGGAATTGAAAGCCTTAGTGTGGCTGGTGAAGGTAAAGCTTTACAGAGCTGGGTGGAGGGGAAAAACTTTTGGTATAAAAATAAAGCAGAAGTTGATCATTTGTTGAAAGGTGAGTGCTGTCTTCCTTATCAGCCTGCCCAGCACCCATGGAAAAGCTGGTGCCATCAGTAAATCCAGCCTTTTGATCAGAGGACTCTCTACCCTACCCTGCACCTACTGGGACAGCTGAGCCCTGAGACTCTGTAGATTCCCAAGCTGCAAGCACTGGGACGTGGGTACCAGATTAGCTCTTTTTATTTCCTTTCATTTAGCAGGATCCTGCAGAGCTGGGTAGCTGCCAGTCCGTCTGTCAAGATGTGAACTATTTTGGGAATTTTTATGATGGAACAATATTTTTTTGGTAAACAAACGGAAAGCTGTTAAACAGGGACCTTCACCTCACAGCTCCTGGTTCAGCTCCCTCACTGCTGTGATGCCACAGTGACTGTACTGTCCACTCTGCAGAGCTCCCTTCATGGCTCCTGCAGGGGCAAAACAAATAGCAGCTTTTTTTTTTTTTTTCCCACTAACACCTCAACAAAAAAACCCTGAACAAAACCCCCCAACCCCCCAAAAAATCCAACCCAAACCAAAACCCCCAAACCAACCAACAAACAAACAAACAAACAAAACAAAAAAGCCCCCACCAATCAAGAACACAAACAAACAAACAAACCAAAAAATGAGAGAGAGAAAAAAGAGCAAACTTGCTTTAAGCCGCAGAAGCACTTTCTTGGTGGTCTTAACCCCTAACACACCTGAGGGCAAGCTGTATATTGTCTCTGTGTGTCATGTTATGTGGCTGTGTAGCAGCTAGCCACATCCCAGGCTGGATTTCCTCAGGGCTACTGGTGACACATGAATCCAACCAGCAGTGACACAGGGCCAACTGTGTACAACAGGAAGACTTCCTTTTTCACAGTGTCTGTTAATAGGAAGCCCTGACAGAGTCATAGAGTGCACAGAGGAAGATGTTTGTCTGGAAGAATTGAGCAGGGAAGGAAAGGGCAGAAACATTTCCCACTCTAAAATGGATGTAGTGTGTTGTTCAGGGGAAAAACCCATAAGGGGCCAGTGAGTCCTTCTTGCTGCCATAGGCTAAAATTAGTTTCACTATTCCAAGGTCCTGGCGGCAGGGGAGAATCTAGTCTTACAGGGGCTGTATCTACCCCAGACTTTGGGGGAAAGTGATTGATGGCTATCAGTTGGAATGAGCCAAGCCATTTGTCTGCTCCACACATTTTGTCCAGGTCACAAAGGCAGTTTGTGGTTTTCCTTGGTTCCTGGAAAGTCCAGTCCAGTTTGTACAACACAGTCCCTACTGACAGCCCATTAATTCCAGACCATGCAGATCACTGAAGAATCTCGAGGGATGCCATTCTTCTTCTCTCTCTGCCCCTTGATCCACTCTCAGACTTACCAAAGAGTTGTAGTTTGCCCCACTGACAAGTCGCACAATGGGATCTTTTGCTTGCACCACGCTGATTCTGCCTTGGGATCTCTCCTGTAACCCATTAACTATTCTTATTCTGAGGCTCTGCTACTAATGATTTCTTTGGAGGGGTCTTTGTTAAAGTTGACTGTGGGCAAGTGTGCCTTCTGTCAGCAAGTGCACCTTCTCCCTGGCCAGCTGTCTTCCCTTCTCTGTGGGCAATTGCAAACCTTGTCCTTCCCTCTCTTGTTTTTTGTTTGCTTTTGCAGCCTCAGCATGTCAGCTCTGGCCCTTGGCCTTCTCCATTTCATTCTGGTGCTTCCTGGGATTCTTCCTGTGTCCATGCATGTGCATGAACCTCTTCTTACCTGTAGGTCTTCAGTACCCTCCCAGGACAGCTTCCCCAACCCGCTGTTCCTGCTCTTCCTGCCCTCTGCACAGAGTGCCTTCCTTGGCTCTGTGGTTTGCTCTCTGCCATGTAGGAGAAGAATTCACCTGGCCTCACTATGAGAGTGCCTATGCTGTACATGAGGACTGAGAGTCCCAGGACTGCTGGGAGCACATGGGCTGAACATCTTGGGAGCTGCAGCAGTGATGCAGTGGAAGAGATGCACACCAGTCCTCAAGCTCTTCGGCATTTAAGGCACCCCCATTCTCTAGCTGAATGTAAAGAGATAGATTTACTCAGGTCTTTTAGACCCCAAGTCTGCATTTTAAACAGATATCTAAACTGTCAGGAGTCCTGCAGCTCATATCTGCTGTGACTACAGCTTCTGCCATCAGCTATTGGAATCTCACTCCTATTTCCTCTTGAATTGGCTTCTCTGTTTTTACCCACTAGCATCCCCTCTCTTGATTGCACCCCACATTTAGCTGCATTATTTGAACTTAAGTGTGCTTAGTTGGTCCATCTGTCCCAGAGAGAACATACTTCATCATCAGTAAATAGCTCAGCTCTCTTCCTTTTGATCTCTTTTCTCCTGAACTGTGTGTGCTCTTCTGTGGAGCTTTATCTCTTTAGCACCCAATGGCTTACCTAAATCGGTGTCACTTATGCTGTCACTCCTGTTCCTCCTGCTCAGCCTCATTCCTTCCCTAAAGAAGGCTTATCTTTCTGCTGTAAATTTATTTCTCCAGCTTTTCTCCATCTTGGTCTCCCCCAGGTTCAAGTACACTTAGTTTTCTATGTAAGTCAGGGAGATATGCTCCAGAAGGATCATCACATGGGAGAGGGGACAATCCTACAAGTCATGGCAATGTGTTTTGCTTATGTTTATCTTATGCCTCTTTGGGCCTTAGCCTATAGTTGTCCAGCTCTGTCTTATTTGTGTCAGACCGTCGGAGGCAGCTTTATGATCCCCTGCTTGGGTCTGAGCACTTGTCACAAGGAGGTGCAGCAGAATGCATGGGTTTTGTCCCAGCAGTGCCTCTGCTGTGACTTGTAGCTCTAGACCCAGGGCACCAGAAGGACCCTCTGCATCTCTGGTTTTTATGGCTGTTCCTTCAGTCCAGTTGTAGATAAATATACCCACAAAGCTGGAAGGCAAGCTAGCCCCTCTGCAGCTGTGACAGCATCCAGCTGTACTACATGCTCAGGGTGCCTTGTACTTAGGAGAAGCAGAGAAGGGATTTCAAATTGTCACACTGGCAAAAACAGCACCCTGGGCAAGGGCTTGGAGTCCTGCCTCATTGTCCACCTATGCATTCGTGAAGGATGTTCTTTCTCTCAGCTTTCAACCTGCAAGCATCTCCTGGTCCTCTGTTGTTTATGATTCTGCAATTTGTTGCCTTGGAAATAAGTGCTGGTTTATCCCAAACAGAGCCTACAGTTTCACAGCACAATCAAGCGAGAAGAGCAGATGGTTACCCCATCTCTTCTGTTGTGTTTCCCATTATCCTCATCCACAGTTGGATGACAGGAATCTATGATTCAGTGCAAGAATCTGTGGCCCGGCTGCATCTACCCATGTAAGCTGGGGAGCCATGTTTCTGCTAGGATATGACATGCCTTTGTGTCTAGCATCATTATTTTGGCTTCCTGCAAAGGGAATTTGACCAAAAAGCAAAAAACCCAACCTTCTTTCTTACTTCAGTAGTGTCTAGGATTAGGGGGCAGAAGGACAGTTCAATACCATTTCTGTTCAATGCAGTTTCTGTTTCCCAGGGCTTTGTAGTATCTATCCTTAAGATTTCAACCCTCTGCAACCTCATTTTACTGTTTTATTTGTTGAACTTTGGACAATATATACCTTGTACTCTCTGTAGACACCGGCATTCTTCTTTCCTGCAGCCCTCCTGGGCTGAAGCTGCAGTTTGGCAGCAGCTGTGCTAGGTAAGACTTAGGGAACTGCATGGAGGCTAGATCTTCTTGCTTGGAAGCAGTTTCAAAAGAGCTGGTGCTCCAGAGACAGTGGTGTCATGGCCCTAATATGCATTTGGAGGATGGAAGAGATGTGGGGACTCTACAGGCCTGAGGAGCCTTCAGGATCTGAAATGGCTGGGGGAATCAGCACTTCCAAGCCCAAGATTAATTGCTTTGCAAACAGTTCTGCTTTCATTCCTTAGTGCTATTCTTTGTGATTCGATCTGATTTGTTTGAATTCTGTTCTGAGGCATATGTCCTACCCAGCACTTTGCTGCATGAGTACTGTCTTTCCTTGCCTGAGCAAATTTAGACTGGAGATTAACAGAATATTTTTTCCTTTCCGAGTAGTGAGATCCTTGGGCAGCTTTCTAGTGAGAACAGGGAGAGCAAAATTCCAGTTGGTTTCAAGATTGAGCCTGGTTAGTTTATGAAGGGAATTATATAAGTAATGCTGTTAGTGCTTATGGCTGGATTTAGTATTTTGGTGTCTCTTCTAGTTCTACCTTTCTGGGAGACAGCTATGTTTAAAATTCATTTGAAGAAGGGAAAATTATCCTCCAGGTTCAAATATTCTGCATTAGAAATGGAAAATGGAGCAGAGGAGATTGAATACTGGTTCTTGCCTAGCAGCAGGCAGGCTGCATAGCCAGGTCAAGAAAGGAGGTTGGATTGTGGAAAGAAACAAAATTGCTCTAGTTCAGTGTAGAGATGTGGCTTGGGGAGGGCAAGGCTGGGCCCTGGGGCGGGCGGTTGTGGGTGATGAGGCCAGGAAGGAGGGGCAAGTGCAGCACTGGAGTACAGGCTGCAGGCCTGTGAGATATTGGAGGAGGAGAAGGGAAGAGAGTTGCTTCTGTTCCTTTCCTGCACAAGCCATATCTGGCTCTTTTGCTTATCACTGAACTTATCCTTTCTGCAATGAGTAACTGACTAAGGCTCCTTGTGCTGCTCCATTAACCTGTGGCTTTACATTAACAGGCAGGTGCTTGTACCTGGGGGACCACCATGCTGACTGCCAGAGATTCCTGGCACTGGGTACTACAGAGTTAAGCAGCCAGGCTGGAGTGTGCAAACAAACAGTGAGACCTGTACTAACAGCCCTGCTTTGTGTAAGTGGGAAGCACAGGCTCCAACTTCTTCCGATTTCTCACCTGTCCAGACTGGTACAGAAAGAAAATGCCTCTTGGAGTTTCAGAGAAAACCACACCTATTTACAGTGGATTCCCCAGGGCCCTCCTGTGGGGTATTAACCCTTCAGCCCCAGGCCCACAGTCTGCCTTTGGTAGGAAGAATTCCCCAACATCCCCGGGGAAGTCAGCCCTTCTACCTCCACTGCAGGGACTTCTCCTGCTTGTCCCCAAGGCATCGGCCCATCCCTAGAGCAAGTGACTGATTTCTATTTTCTCCCATCTGTACAGTTATCTCTGTCCTTTGCAGAGCTGTATGCTGGAGCTCTCTCTCTGTGTACGGGGCTTTCTGACCCAGCTCCTTCCCCCAGAAAGCAGAACTTGTTCTTCTGTGTTTGGGTTGGATTTGTGAACGTGTCTCTCTGTTTGTCTCAAACCCCACCAAGTTTCCCTGAGATACCAGCTCATCCCTCCCCCTTGAAATATCCATGCTTTCTTCAGCTTTCTTCCTGGTCTCACTGTTTGCTTTCCCTTCTTTCCCTGGTTTCTGAGTTTTCTCGGAAGGAATCCCGTGCTCTGGCCTCCTCAGGCTGGAGTGTTGTGTTGTTGTTTTTCCCTTCGTCGCTATGGGCAGGGATTTTGAATACTGAGCCAAGAAGAGGGAGGGAAGAAGAGAGGCAGTGAAAGAAGGAGGGAGTACAAGGAGGGGGTGGGAATGAAGAAAGCCAGAAAAGTGAGAAAGCAAAGTGTTCAGGGGAGCAGGGTAAGGAAGAGATGGTGGACAAATGAAATGGGGAAGGAGGATAGGGGGCACTGAGTAGAGAAAGAGTTTTTGGAAAAATATCAGGAGATCTTTCTCATTGGTTCTTTTATTAATAATACTGTTGCTGTAGACAAAGATACCAAGAGGAAGGCAAGGAGCCCCCACCTCTCCCTGCCCCAAACCCCTCTAGAACACAAGGCATGAGAAATCCTTCAGAAAGTGAATGTTTAAGCCTAAAGCAGCCAGTAGGTGCATAGGCTGCACTAGGGAATATGTTAGATGTGAATCTGGCAGATACGGAGAGAATGCAAAGCACAAAGACCCAGTAAAAATTATAGGATCTTCATTCAGCCTGTTGAAAGTAGGAAGCCTGGGAGAGGACTGATATGTTTTGGGAACAGAGAAGAAAGTAGAGTAGCTAAGGAAGCTTAAGACACTGCAGAGAAGATAAGTAATTCCTACACCTAAAAGAAAAAGAGACAAATCTCTGTAATAGTGCTTCTCAGTTGCTACAGAGAAGGCACCTTCAGGCAGTGAGAACTTCTAAAAGCAAGGCTAGTGTCTTAAACAACAACAGTCCTCAGGGTTGGGCACCAGCACCTGAGCAGCAGAGTGCTTGAGAGTGACAGCTGTGTGCATCAATAGGGGAGGGCAGATACACCTAAGGAATTGCAGACTTAGGTCTTATTTCCATCCCAGGTAAACTGTTGGATGCTCTTTACGGATCTGCAGGCCCCCATCTACCTGATTGGCTACATTGCAGCAAGAAATCTACGGTTCACTTTCTCTGCTAAGGAAAATCTTACTCCTGGAGCTGCTAGGAGTTATGGAGTGTTTCCTGTTGTAGGAAATAACAGCAGGACGTGGATTTTGAAAAAGCTAGGAGCACTGTCTTTCACAGGAACTTCTTGACGAGGCTAAGCGGCCACAAGGTGGTTTGTGCTGCAACTGCAGAGCAGGAACTGTGGGCCCTGAAGGCTCAGAGCAGTCTGCCCTGGAAGCCATGCAGGGGTGGCTTTATAGTAGAATGGAAACTAATTCAGACAGTAGTGAGTCTGGGATATACCTCCAGCTGGAATACTCTGTACTTCTCATCACCCATGTTGGGGAAAATAGGGGACATAAGGCAGATAAAGAAAGTTACTAAAAAGATGAAAATCCTGAGCGGGAACTGCAAGGAACATAATGCCAGTTTACAGAGAAGATATATGGCAAAGGTATATGAATTAAATAGATAGAACTGTAACTTTCTAAGGAGAAATGTATATTTCAAAGTTTAGGCCAGTGTCTAAGATAAAAAGGAAATTCCTTTTTGAAGAGGTTGTTCCACAACTGTCCAACATAAAGATGATTTAACTTAAGGATCTGGCTTGTCAGAGACAAAGCTCTTGCACAACATTTTCCAGCCCCAGTATCTAATCAGTCCTAATTTTATAAACAAGCAATGTGGGGATCAATCAGCCCATCAACCTGTGTGGCACTGTCTGACTACTGTGGTGGTGACCACTCAGACCTTAGCACTGCCACCAGCCCAGACACAGCTGCTTTCCCTCAGTGACTTAGGGATAATTTAGTATCCTCTCACTCCTACTGCTTGTGTGATTTTTCTTTTCTCAGCCCAGTTCTGCAAAATGACTGGAAGTAATTTTTTTTCAAATAAGAATAAGACTAGAAATTAGGGATTCATGAAGGGAACAGTTAAATCGGAACTGAGTTGTGGCCAAGGGGGGAGGTGTGACATGTAGCCAGAAGTGATCAAATGGCAGGTACATCTTTACTTGTATCACCACCATTCTCTCCTGCGGGGCGAAGCTCTTTCTTGCTGCAGATAGGTATTGTACTGTGGCTTACAGGAGTTTGAATGTACAAATCCTAGGTCACATCCTTCAGTGAATGGTTTTTTAGAATTGGCCATCAGGATTGCATACTAATACCAAAGACAAAGATCAGGAAAAAGGGAAGCACGAGGATTTGGGTGATTAAAGTGGATGGGTAAAAGATGAAGGGCACTGTTTCATAAAGCAAAAGTTTGGATGGCAAATGCGTGAGCAAGCAGCAGGTCTGAGGAATCTCAGTTAGGCAGAGACACAGTACAATTCTCTCAGCCTCAGTGGGTGGGAGGGGATCATTAACCCTGTCAGCCTGCACCAAGAGGCAATGCCAGACAGAATTTTACGTGTGGCTTTATATCTGCCAGGCATGTCGTTGTGGTAGTCAGCCCTGAAGAGATTTTGGGAGGTGAACTGGACTGGCTAACATCCTGATTAGACCTAGAATATTGATTAGTTTCAAGCACATAAAGCTGTGCTTGGTCATGCAACAGAGATGTTAAGGTCTAGTGTATTAATTTGCTTTTTTGGCCAAGAATACCTCAGGGAGGTTACTGTAAGCTCATCACTACTAACAGTGGCATCAGGAGGGTGCAGAGGGCAAGCAAAGGACTACCATTGCTCAGGTCTTAAATATGCTCTCAGTGCATTTGGACAGGGCACATTAAATGTCAAGGACCCTCAGAAGCCTTGTCCATGCTGTGGCTCTTGTCACTGTGCCACAGACAGGGCTGTAACAGGTTTCAGAGAGAAATCTGGCAAGAGGGACCAGTACTGGCTGCCTCCCCTGCCCACCTTCAGAAGGCTTCTCGAGGGTACTGTGCACTCCTCCTGTGAGAGGGCCACCAGACAATCCAGAAGAGGGGTAAAAGAACAAGGGTGGTTGTGGTGCTCTTTTGTGGTGTCCTAGGCCTAAATCCAGCTGATGAGTTGCACAGTTCATCTATGTAGAGAAGGCAGAGGAATGCATGCTGGCAGAAGAAATGCAAAGACCTTTCCTGAGGACTGAGAGCAACTCCTTTGCAGTCAAATTCCTGTGCTGGTGCCGCTCTGTTTTGCTCTAGAGTTCTCTCTGTTCCTGATTACTCTTTGTCCCCATGTTGTGTTGCAGGGGCTGTGTTTCCACATCCATGAGCCTTCACCTTCCACACACTTTATTTTGGACAAAAATATGCAAATCATTCCTTTCATCTGAAGAGAAAGCCATCTGCCAAGCAGCAAGGTACTGACAGCTTTTTATGTTCTGTGCAATGGAACTTCTGCTTTTTTTCTCAAAAGCTCCTGTCTCCGTTGCAAATGCTGCCATTCACATTTGATTAATTTGTCTTTGTCAGCATGTTTCCACTGCAGTGGCAAGACTGATCAGCCCTGTTAGGGCGAGACGTGTTTATCTGCATCATTCAGCAAACAGCCTGTTGTAGGTGACTTTTTTGTTCACTTTTACCCATTGAAGCCACGAATTCTCAATTTATTGTTATGCCTTTTCTAGCCAAAATGAAACTATCTGAAAAGTAAACATATTTGGTGCTTACGTGAGGCAAAACTGAGCTTGGGAAAAGAACAGTTCAAGCACAGGCGGCTGCAAGAGCAAGGAAAATTCCCCTGTGAGAGTAGAGTTCCCAAGTCAAGGAAGAATGATGCAAGTTTGTCCCTTTAAACATGTGCGTAAGCACTGTCCCCAGACAAGGATTGCTTCCCTGGAACTAGCTCTTCAATAGTTAAGTTAAATAAGTCCCAGTTAGGAGTAACTTGCATTATTATAGTAATGGAGGCTTAGCTGCCTCCAGGACCTGCAGTGGGGAAGCAGGGAAGGAAAGAAATTGTAGGCTGATGAGCTCTCCTTCCCACTTCCCAACCTTCAACAGTCTTGAAATCAGTGCACTGCAAACATGCTGCAAGTGCTGGTCTTTTACAGACCAGTGGATGTTGGATCCCTGCTCCCATCCTGTGGAGGCTGTCTGGGAGGGAAAGAGCCAGTACTCAAGGTTGGGGCAATAGATGTCTATGTTGCAATGAGATCTCCCAGCTCTGCCCACTAGTGAAAGGGAAATGAAAAAGGCAAAAATGGTGGAAGACAGAGCACGAAGAGCTCTTTCTTCCAACCCCCTGCAAAGAAGGGGAAATGGCACTTTCCCACCTTCCCCAGGGTAGGGAAAGGCTGCAGGAGGAACCATGTGCTGGACTGGACCTTGCTCAACCAGGACATCAGCCTCTTCTGAAATCCCTCTGGTTTGCCCTCTTCCCTTCCCTCAGGATGCAGCAGTTGTGAGGAAGCTGCCATGCCTTGAAGGCAACTTGTCTGATTTGCCAGAAAGAGATATTGTTTGTCAACCCCATTGGGATACCTGCAGCTAAAGGCAATAGATCCTATCTGATGCAGAAAGGAATGCATATGGAAAAAGTACATCTCGGCTGACATTTCTTCTTTCCCCCCAACATGAAGGAAATATTTGGGTTGTATGCAAAAGTGTATGAAAAGTATTCTGCCTCTCTGAAAACAAAACAAACAAAAGAACAACAGCATGAGAAGATTAGTAATGAAGATATATGTGGAGTGTCCTGCCAACCCAAGATGTTACCTTATTCTGTAGGACAACTTGGGCAGGTTATATCCTATATTGAACACAGCATTTCTGATCCCATATTTCTGCTCAGCCCCAGATCCCTCCACATGAATTCTCTTTCTCTTGCTGAGGTACAAATGAAGAGGACAAAGCTGGAAGTGCTGATGGCAAGACTTTGTAGATGATGAATAGTGTGAATCCTCAGTTGTGAAAAGAAATTAAATTGATGAATGCTGAAAAGAAACAATGACTGACAAGTCAGGGGAAGGAAAACAAGGTAGGGTGGATGGTGCCTCTTTGTGGTGTTAGGTGGGTCAGAAAGGTGGCACTGTCACTTAGCTGGGTAGTGCTGCTCAGCCAGGTGGTTTTGCTCACTACTCTTAGGATGTTGTCTTTCCAAAGGAAAAGGAGCCTTTCTGTCCTGAAATGCTTTAGGAGCAACAGTCCTGGAGAATCCACTACCTGTGGCAGGTCCAGCATGGTCCTCCAGTTGTGCAAAGCTTTGCTTCCCCAGAACAGTTTGGCTGATGCAGCTGGGAAGAGGCCAATGTTAGAGAGAAAGAGGGAAGAAACAAACGCAAATCAGTTATCAAGAAGGCCCCAGTCTGCCACCTGCTCCATGATCCCTATCTGACATGAAGGTGCTAGAACACTGGGCACCGTAAGTGTACCTGTGCTTCAGGCAATGTCCCTCCCTGATGTCCCATTGATGACAAGAAAACAAAACACCTGGGAAGAGAAACCTTGGACCCCTCTGCTTCCTCCTGGTTACTCTCCAGGCCAGTTAAGAGAGTGGTGGAGCTGGGTCTGACAGCCTTTGGCCCTTGTACGAGGGAAAGAGTGTTGTATGGGGCATGAGCAGGGCAGGCTGGGGGAGGGATGAGATGAGAAGGTTCTTGCCTCCCACGAACAGTGGAGTGTCCCTTCAGCCCTCCCTGTCCCTGTGCCTTTGCTATCCTGGGTGAGGTGGGCTTAATGCTGGGGAGCACTGGATACTCTCTCTGGTCCTTTGCCTCCTTCTTCTCAGGCTCAGGACTGAGGAGTGGAGGCTCCGCACAAATCGGTCTAGCTCGGGCACGGCTGTGGCGGCATCGGGCCGCGTCGCCAGGGCTGCCCGGGACGATGTCCTGGCGTGCGCCGGGGGACGGGAGCGACGTGGAGGGGAGCAGAGAGTGTGTGGAGGAGCGCAAATAGAAGCGCGGGGAAGACGCGCATCCGGTCGGGGGTTGCGAGGTCCCGAGGCACCGTGGTGCGGAGCGGTCAAGAGGTGCCGGAGCGTGCCGGGGATGCCGGCTGCGAGGGCAGAGGGTCTCCGAGGGCTGGCGGGTGCGGAGTCCTGGAGCGCAGGATGCGGAGATGCCGGG
>JANPWX010000317.1:814540-833979 GCA_024734555.1 Trochalopteron elliotii
GCGGCTGCCGGCCCGGGCCGGGCGGACTGGCTGTCGCCAGCCGTGTCTCCAGCCCGGGAGGCCCAGAAAAGGAAAGGGGACCCTGGAGGTGCCCCCGCCGCGCGGTCCCAAGTCCGCTTTAGCAGTCAGGCGTGGAGTTGAATGGAAGTTGCATTCTTTTGCACGCTCTGCTCCAGGAGGCACTTTTCTTTTTTCCATGGAAGGGAAATAGGTTTGAGAGCAAATTGGGGGAAAGGGAGAAGTACCAGGGGAGCAAGAGCCACATTATGTTTCCATTTTCCTTTAATGAAGGCCCTATGGAGGTGTATTTGAAAACACAGGGTCTCCTATGCCTTCAAGGAGGGTGAGAACACTGTGCTGGCTGGTTCCAGGGCCATATGCAGCGTATGGTGGCCAATGAAACGGGGCCTGGCTCGTTCTCTTGCTTGTCTTGGCAGCCTGCTCCATGGCTTGCGTTACCAGCCCTGGAACACAACCACTGCCAAACTGTGAGTGTGTGTGTGTGTTTGGACTCCAAGAGCTCAGCAGAAGCAAATACTTCTGCAGCTCAGACCAGGATTTTTCAGCTATTTTTAAGGAAATTTGCATAAAAAACTTTGTCCGGGGGCTCTTGACGGAGTCTGCCCTGGGAATTGGTTGGTAAAAGCTTGTGTGAGGGCATCTGTGAATGCCAGTCTTTGGAGTTCAGGGTCTTAGTATGAGTCCTAGTGATTTAAAAATGCAAAAACCTGTCTATCTAGGGGGAGAGTGTGTGGGTGCAGGAGCTGCCATACACACCATTACTGGGACACGCAGCAATTGATTGACCCCAGTGTATGGAGAATTAACAAAATCTGCTGAGTTAGTGTGCAGGTTATTGTCTCTGCCTTCTCATTGAGACACCTATGGATGCTTTCCCTGCATCTTCACAGTTGAGTGTTTCCATAGGATGGAAAAGTCTCTGTGCTACATTCGTTGCCAAGGAGGAGTAAATGCTCCCTCAGACCTTTTGCCTCCTCCTGCCCTGTCCATCTGAGCAGTGTGTCCAACTGCTCAAACAGCACTGTGCATCTGCTCTGTGGTCTCCTTCCCTGTGCTAGTGTTTGCTACTTCAGCTGCATTGCCTAGGCTGTGTGCTTGGCAGCATGCAATGTCTTGAATGTGAAACTGTAAGAGGCTCTTTTCACTGCAGTGGCTGTTCATAGTGGGCCTGGCCCCAAAAGCAAGGGAGGCAGAGCCATAGTGAGGCATGGGACCCCTTGCCAGCATGTGTGTGTCCTGTAGTGCCTGTGCAGCAAGGAGGGGGCACTGCAAACCTGATGCCATCTGTCTTTGGCTGCATTTCTCAGTTGCTTGGACTGTCCAGAGTATCAATCCAAACATTGCAGGCTATTTTAACATGCAGCCAGGGAGCTGAAGGCACATACGGGCCTCTCAGCAGAGCAGTGCTGTTGCAAACTAGCCAGAGCTGGTCTTTATATGGATTAGAGGTCTTTGTGGATGACCCTGGTATTCAGGGCATAATTTTGAGGAGTTTGTAGGGGAGGTGGAGGCTGTCATCTGAGGCCATCCTCGGCCCCTGAGGGCAGAGCTTTGTGCTGGAGCAGGATTGTCTTCTTGAAGATTCTAGCCCTGACCACATGTGGTTATGGAAGGCCCTGGGTAATTTCAACAAGTCAGAGGTTAGGCTGTAGCTCAGACACTGAGATTTTCTCAGACCAGGTTATTCCTTCGTTCTCAAATCCCTTTGAGCTGCTTCAGGTACAAATAGGATAGCTTTTACCTTCCTGCTCTGCACTGCCATCCAGTGGGTGGTGCAACCTCAAATAATTAATTGCAGTCTTAATAATACTGTGATAATTAATGGCATTGTTTTGGTAGTTATTGCAATTAACTATTGCAGTAGGAGAGCCTTGCTGTGGTAGGTGCAGTGCAAAACCCTGCTGTCACAGGTTGCTTGGAAGTCAATCGCTGCATTGCAGTGGTGGGAGCAGCTAAACTAGAGCTTTTTGCTGCCCTGTGAAGGTATGGAGGAAAATGCTCAGGGAGCAAGGACTGTGAGCTGACTGCTTTGCTAATGGCAAACGAAGATTATTTCTAAAGCTGAGGACCGGAGAACCAGTATCCCCCTTCCTCATAAAAGGGACAAGAAGTCAAAGCATTAGACAGGCAGGTATGGAGGTCTAATGGTGAGACTCAGTTTGGAAGGGCTGCAGAATGGCATTTCTGCCAAGGAGATGCTATCTGGTCTGGGCTGCCTTGTGTGCAGTGTAGGAAGCTTTGAGCTTCCCTGATGCAGAAGAGGAGGGAGGGCAGCAGGGCTCTTCGCATTCCTGTTTTTAGAAAGCTTTTCATAGCCCTCTGTCTGTCAATGGCTCAGATGTTCCTCCTGCCAGCTAGATGTGCAGGACTGAGCCAGAATGTTCCCACTCATGAAGTAGGTTTAGCATTCCACCTCCTGAGGAACAGTTCTTCATAGCTCCTTTCTCTGTTCAGCATTGTGGCCCCCCACTCGCTCTGTGAACTGGAGGTGGGAGGTTACATGTATGGATGTTCACAAACCCGGCAACTCTTCTCCCACTACATGGGGTTGCCTGTGGGAGGAAAGGAACAGCGAGAATGGCAGCTCCGAGTGTCTGTGGGAAGGGCACAGGTGCATCTTTGGACCTGCAAACCTAGAGGCTGGTTGTAGGAGCTGTCTCTTCCTCCTGGGATGGAAATGGAGTGTTGAGGTACTACAGTGTCGTGCACTCTGAGGTGATGTGCTCCACTTTAGTGCACTTGATAGGCTGTGCTGTGACCATGCCTTTAACTGATCTTTAAACAAGGGGGAATTTCTGTGATGCCATAAACCAGTAAGTAATGTTAGGTGCTCAGTAAAGAGAGAGCATGCACGTTTTTATCCCAGTTGGTGTCACTGCAGCTTTTCAGTTTCTATAGGTAGTGGGTTCCTTGGCATCAACAGGTTCAGCAACTGAATGAATGAATACACCATGCCTGTTGTTAAAGTCCATATTTAACAGAGCTATTCCATGGGAATCTGAAAAGACTGGTTACCCCCAAAGGGCTTGTCTGCTGCTGTATTCTGATGTTTGGCAAATGACTTTGACACTGATCACCGTGGTGCTTGGCACGGGCCCTGCAAATTGCTGCTTTTAACAGTGCAGAGCAGAAGCAGCTAGCCAGAAGATATTACTATAAGGTGCTACTCAAAATTAAATACATCTAGAGCTGATAGAATTGTGTGGCAGTATTGTGTTTTAGACAGCAGAAGAAAACTCTAATTGCATGGCAAGATACTTGTGGCACTGGGAATATGGGGTCTTTCTGCCTTCATCTGCCCCACTGGGGCCTGAACCTTGAAGCAGAAGTGGAAGAACCTCTGTAGGCTTCAGACCATCACCACTCTGCAGTCCTCTCAGAAGAGTCCAGATGGAAAAAAGCAAGTGGCTCAGAGCTTCAGAGGAGCAGTGATAGCCAGCTGCCCTGTCTTTGTTTAGGAAGTTACATTCTTGGGGCATGAGAAGTTGGGTATGTCAGGAGAGGGCTTTCATATAAATCATCCTTCTGCTCACAGAAGGAACTAGATAGATTCAATCTATGACATACAGACTGAGGTAGCTTGATAGCCAGCAGCTAAAAAAAAGTTTAAGTGGCAATAAAGCCAGAGTAGAATCTAAGGAACTAGAAGTTGGTAGTGCTGCTTCTGATCTCCAAAGCAGAATTATTATTCCCCATTGGCCAGGAGCTGATGAAAGGCCAGTTACTGTGACTTGGGTGCTCCAAGACAATACATACAAATGGCAATATTGTGCTAGGTACTAACACACTGATGAAGAGATCTAAGATTGCTTGTATGGTGGCTTACAGACTTCAGCAGTGCTCTGATGCATGGGAGCTGACAAGTAATGGCAGGCACCCAGGCTAAGCCTGGTGAGAGAATACCAGGCAAGCATGGCCTTTACTCTGGAGGCAGCGTGGAGAAGGGCTGGTAGGACAGACTGTGCCTTAGTGCAGTGCTTAACATGGGCAAAAGAGAAACATGCTGGTAGGTACAGAGTGTCAGAATCTGCTGGCTGGCAATATTAGATGCTAGATTGGCTCTCTTAGCATCAGAAGGGTACTTGGATCAACCATTAGAGATGTCAGCACACGTGAAATAGCTTATGTTGTAAGAAACTGTGATTGTATTATAGACAGCAAAATTGAAAGTAAGGCTGCAAATAGCCCTCACTCTCACCAAGGAAGCTGACACCAGAGATAAGGCAGTATTGGCAAGTTAAATTGAAGTGTGACTGTCAGGGTCTGCTTTGAGATGTCATGGTTGTCTCTGTAGGGTGATGATCTTGATTCAACAGTACCAACTGCATTTGGTTTATAAACAAACAGACAGCACCTCTGGATAAATGGGGATGCTTAGGATGGCAGATACGAACTGAGGCAGTCTGTGTGCAGGGAATTGAGTGTATGATTTCAACACAGGTAGGCATTCCTGTGGCAGTTTTAGTCTGTAAGAATAGCAGTGAAGAGGGGGCAGGAGGGGTGTGAATACAGGCTAGCAACTGGAGTACAAGCCCCCAGGGATACTGGGTTATACGAATTATGCCTACGCACGTCAGATTTATGCTGTAACTGCTGTGCAAACATCAACGTCCTAAAAAAACAAACCCAAAACCAAACAAAGAGTCCCCTGAAAAAGCAGCAACCAAATCAGTATAAGAAGAGAAAAACCCCAACTGATTAGAAAAAAAAAAAGCCCAATAAAATGAAGATTAAAGCTGCAGGAGAAAGAATAGAAGGGTATGTGGGGACAGTGTCACTGAGGAAGCTGAGGAACTGTATAGGACAGAAGCAACTTGGAAAAGCTTCTTCCCTCTAGATTTTGGTTTCCAGAAGATAACAGACTCTGGCAATAGGAGAAAAGCTAAGAGTGATGGGTGCTGCTTCTAAGAAATATTAAAACAACCAGTATCACAGACTGCTGACTGTAAGGACATAATTGGGGAGCGAAGCACACAGACACTTGAAACTGGTCAGAAAGATGCCGCAAAACCAAGGTGAGCAAAGAAAGCTGTACTGCTGTCAGCTTTTTGGGTATGAAAGTGCTGATAAAATGACTGAGTTGACTGAAGCCACAGGAAGAACAGTGCCAAAGCAAGGATGCAAAAGTTGCTGCAATTATCAGGAGGGTTTACAGACATTTCCGCAAGAGGTCAAGTCTTGTGTTACAGCATTTTAACCAGAATAAGGGAGTGTAGAGGCAAAGCTAAGGAAATAAAAACTGAATTTTAACCAGTGAAATCATGTGTTTACCAGATTTTTGCTGCAAAGATAGTTGCTGAATGGAGCAATGAATAGCATAAGCTACTCATCATTGAACTGAAGTTGTAAGAAAGCCTTCTCTGTCTCCTAATTCACTCTTGTGCAATGACATCAAGATGCTCCAAATGATGAATAGTATTGGTGCAGAAGGCAGAGTTATGGTGAATGTAAACTTAAGAAGCTGGTGTCATGCTGATCCAATGGTCATATGCAAGACTGCACATGCTCTTTCTCCTTGCCATTTTACTGTTGACTTCATTATGTGAAAAAGCATAGCTGATACAATGCATACAGAGGATTTGTGTGGTTCAAATGTAGGACACCAGAAAACTAGGTTTTACTGAAGAGACAACATTTCCAAGCTCGTGTAAGGAGATGCTGAAAGACCACCTGGGATTGAGGGAGAAAGGCTGTATTATTAATCAGTTCTGAAAAGAAAAACATCTAATAAGAATCCCAACTAAAGCACTGTGTTAGAAAGTGAAGGACTACAGAGGTGAGTTGTTTCATGTGCGTTAGAAATAGCAAATGCTGCAAGGGAATATCCAGAAAGGAATTAAGAATTGGCAAAGCACCAGCTGTATTCACCCCATCCAGCAAGATGTGGCTGTTGAAGGGCTGCAGCTTAAAGGTCAAACTCAAATTCTGAACTTTAAAGTTCTGTCCTGCCATGTGGATGTGGTACAAATATGTTGGAGCTATAGGTAGGCATGTCCATGTCTGCCAGGGTAACAGCTTTGGGAGGAAGACCAAAGTATTAAATAGGGTTCCATACTCTGGCTTTTTATTACATGATCAAAGTACAACTTACCTCTGGCACTTACCAGAAAAGAGTGGGAAAGTATCTGGGACTTGGGATGAAAAGAAAGTTGTGCTTACATTAGGAAGAAGCAAAGGAGTGGAACAAACTTGGGGTTTGTTCAAGTTTGAGTCCCTCCAATCAGCAGGAGTGACAGTGCCTGGGGGTGAGGGCCCTCAAGAACTGAAGAGATGATCTGTTATTGCATCCTTGCTCTGCAGAGAGGGATGGCACCTCTCCTCATTCCTTTTTATTTCCATGATTATAGCCCTGCTGGGAATGGTGTTACATTCCTCCCCAAGGCCTAACTCATCTTGACTCTTGGCAGTTCTCAATGTGCTCCTGAGCTTTCTGACCCCTGAGCAAGCTCTCCCTTGTAACAGACACTCTTCCCCCTTTCCACCTAGTTCTCAGCTCATCTTAATGTGCAGGCTTATGGTTTTCCAGAAGGCTTCTGGCACTTCAGTTTGATCAGCATAAAATTTAGTTTATACTGATGCAGGTGTGATGTGGGCTTTGGCACTGTAGTCCCTGGATCCAGGATAAATTTTTACAGCATATTGGATACTAGGCCAGCCCCTTCACTCTGACCTGTGTTATGTGTTACACTGGTACAGAGGCTATTTCAAGGCATATTAAGCTACCAGATCAAAGATGCAGAAGAAAGTGTGCTGGAGAAAACCGTGTTTTCTCAAATCTTTAGCCACTTGTCCCCAGGGATCTGCACCAGGCTCAGGAGTGCATGGGGGAGGGTGCTGAGTGGTCAGGTTGTCCTACAGTCTGAAGAATGGATTGCTCCTTGCTCCTTATTTCATAAATTGCAGTGACCCTATATTAGTCTGCCTGAGGACCTGGACTGTCTAGCCTGGGTGCTGTCAACTGCATGCCATAATGAAAGAAAATTAGGCACAGCATTGCCAGTCAGTCAAGGAAGGGGATTTTCCTGCTCTGCTCCACGTGTGCAGCCTCACCTTGAATACTGTGAGCAGTTTTGGGCACCACAACAGAGAAAAGAGATTAAACCATCTGGGGGCATTCAGAGGATGGCCACAAGGATGGTGAAGGGCCTGTGGGGGGAAACTGCATGAGGGGTGGCTGAGGTCACTTGGTCTGTTCAGCCTGGAGAAGAGGAGGCTGAGGGGAGACCTCACTGCAGTCTACAACTGCCTTGGGAGGGGAGGACTCCCAGGTGGTATTCTTGGTACCAGTGTACTCCTGTGACCAGTGACAGGACTCAAGGAAATGGCCTGAACTGAGGCAGGGGAGGTTTAGGATGGATATCAGAAAAAGGTTTTCCATCCAGAGGGTGGTTGGGCACTGGAACAGGCTCCCCAAGGAAGTGGTCACAGAACCAAGCCTGACAAGAGTTCAGTAGGTGTCTGGACAACAGGCTAAGGCACATGGTGTGACTCTTGGTCTATCCTGTGCAGGGTCAGGAGCTGTACTCAATGATCCTGATGGGTCTTCCAACTCGGCATATTCTATGAATAAATGAAAACCAAGCTGTCCAAGTCCAGAAAGAATTTTAGCATCCAGTGCTGGGCTCAAGTCAATTCTCATCCTGAATCCTGTGAAAGGATGGGTCAGGGTCCCAAATCAGTCTGTGAGAGACTTCAAGTGGATGCTCATATACTTTTGCTACTGATCATTTTTCTATTTTATTTTTTTTTTTTATTTTGACATAAGCTGTTTGAACTGGGGTTGGACCTCTGTGGGATTGCTGGTGAGGGGTGTGCAGCAGATGGGCTGGGCTGTGCTACTGTTGGCAGGTGTCTTCTCCAGTGCCACAGCATGTCATCTTGGTGACAGCATCATGGAAATGGCCAACTCTGCAGTGTATACAGCCATCCCAAAATGGTAGACTGAATTTAACTCCATACAGCTCTGTCTTATGGCAGGGGGTCCTAGGAAGAACCTCTAGATTCATCTCCCCTTTGTTGTGCCACCTCATTGATCCTGTGCCTTCCTGCTGGAGAGGGATGATCTCTGAGGAAGATGGTAGGGATTTAGCCACACTCCCTAAATAATGTGTTTTCCTGTCTGGAGTGCAGACTAAGGATATGATGGTGCTTGTTTCTGGAGAAGTGAAGCATCTTAGCCATGCGTCGGCCTGAGAGGAAGGGGGAGGGGGGTAGTGTGCAGCTTCAGAGCCCAGCTGCATTGGGCATCTCTGGACACTTTACAAGATGCTGGGGCAGATTCAGTACAAAATTCCATGGCACATGTGGAATTACAGTTTTCTAGTTTAGAGATCTCTGTGGAGGAATGAATACTTTGCATCAGTTTAAGTCCTTGCAATCTCAAGGAGTAGTCTTTCTGAGGTCAAGTATCATTACCAAGTATTTTCTCTTTCTTTTCTGTCACCAAATGGGCAGGAGTCCATTTCATCAGGTAATATCACTTCACTTGAGAAGTTACTTGTCTGTCTTTCCTGTCTTCTCTTCAGACTTTAATGACCTTATGCAGATCACCTCCTCCCTGCCCAGCTTCCTCTCCCCACAGCAGTGCTCCCAGCACTGCTGAGCACTGGCTTGCTCTCCCCTTTCTGGTCTCCTAAAGGATGACTGGAGCAGAGGGCTTGATTCCTGCTTGCCACCTCTTTATGGTTTCTGTCTTGCTGCATCTGCTTTCCCTGCTCTTTCTCAAGTCTTCTTGGTCACAGCTGAGCAAACCCTGCCAGGGGACATCTCATGCTGACACCTGGACCTCTTCATTGGCAGGTTAGGCTGTATGACAGCTCACAGCTCATTGCAGCTTGTAGGCACTCTCTTCTGCAAATCATTCTGTCTGTCACACCAATAGAGCTTGCACAGCACCTGTGCTGGATGCTGTGGAGCTTTCATTAGCCTCTCTGCCCTTGACTAGCCTCTATGCTTGTTTTTCCTTCCCTTCTGCTGCTTATCTCTGGTTCCTTCATATTAACAAATATATTAAATAATCTCTTGGGTAAAGGGATGTGCCAGCGCCAAGAAATCCTTAACTTTTCTGTTTGTCATGGTTAACCCTGTTCAGCCAGCTCCCACTGACTCCATCTGAGCAGGGTGGCTGGACCAGGCAATCTCCAGAGATCCCACCCAGCCTCAACTGTTCTGTGATTCTGTGATCCGGCAGTTCTATCTCACATGCAGCTTTACTCAAGTTTTCAGCCTGGTACTGACATAGATTTGTCACCCCAGGATGGCAAGTGCTGAGCAGCTGTGGCAGCTGGCTT
Organism: Trochalopteron elliotii; assembly: GCA_024734555.1. Classification (NCBI taxonomy): domain Eukaryota; kingdom Metazoa; phylum Chordata; class Aves; order Passeriformes; family Leiothrichidae; genus Trochalopteron; species Trochalopteron elliotii. The sequence goes on from JANPWX010000317.1 coordinate 823,852, forward strand.
GGCTATGTGTGTGAGTCTGCATGACTGTACTGCCTGGGCCAAAGTCTGTATTGCCTGTTACCTGGTCTCTCAGCACATGAGAGTGGATGCTTTGGAAAGAGCAGGGAAAGTGCACATTATCCCTCATTTAATGCTCCTCCTTTCTCTGACACTTGGTGCTGTGAGAGCCTCCATGTCTTTCCCCAACTGCTTGTTGAATCCTGCCTTGTGACTGGCTCTTGTGGTTGCAGGAAGCTGCACAGTGAGATTTTGGGTCCACTCCTTTCTGTTTCTCTCTTGACATTGCTGGTCCTTATCTCTGCTCTGTTGGTGCCTCCTGCAAAGGGGCAGAATGAGCTCCTACAGTGTGCTGGGACTTCTCTGGATGGGCAGAGCAAGGAAGGCAGTGCACACACATTGAGACATGTGGTTGAGTTGAAGAAAAGGAGCAAATGGCTGCTGTGTAGAGAGAAGTTGACTCTCAATGTTGTAAATAGGTAACTTGTCAGTGTCCTAGGTCAGTTACACAGCAGGGATGTACCTGCATTGCAGCCAACAACCATCTGCCCCTGTGGTTTTTGGACTAATGCAACAGCTCCAGCTCTATGAACTTCCCATTTTAGGTTTAATTTTATTATCTCTTTGCTGCTTGTTCTTCATGCTCATTGATAACTCCCTTTCTCCTCCCTATAAGTGACTTGCTGAAGTTTGCCCTGCTCCTATTCTCACTTTTCTTTCATGATAGAAGACTTTTGAACCTTGCACCATTTCCCTTCCCCTGCAGCCTTTGTTTCCTCGTGTCTGTGCTGAGAGATGTTTGTACAGTGGCAGTTTTTTTCTTGCAGTTTTATCAGTGGTCTTTGTGTGCTTGTGTGTCCCAGCCCTGACCAGTGGCTGAGCCTGCCCAGAAGAAATCCAGCCTAGGGCATATTACAGTTCTCTTTGTGGCATTTTCTTGTACTAGTAATCCACACATTAATTAATCAAAACACAGTTAAAAGCAAACCTTGATCTGCTGTACTCCAGAGAAAGATGTCCATGGGATCACTGTCATTGCAGCCAGCTGCTGTTCTTCTGGTGCTTTGCCTCTCAGGTCTCTTCCCTTCCTGATCTACACCCCAGTAGCCTATTCCTCCTGCCAGGATTCATATATTTTGGGTTCTATCATACGGATTCTGCTTATTCTCTGCCTTTGCCCTTCCTGGGGGAAAATGTCTGCCTTCCTTGACTCATACCCCTGTAGGTGATGGGACTGTAGAAGAGTTTGTCTTGTGCTGTGTCATGAGGCCCTGTGGCTGGGTTGTAATGGGCTGTCTGTGTCCCCCTCCAGCCTAGGGAGCTGTTTCCCGTGCTATGATGCCAGGGCAGATCCCCGATCCGTCGCTGACGGCCGGCGCGCTGCCCGGGCTGGGCCCCCTGACGGGGCTGCCGGGCACGGCCCTGAGCGCCGAGGAGCTCAAGTGCGCCGACATCCGCAACATCGGGGCCATGATCTCGCCGCTCCAGTTCCTGGAGGTGAAGCTTGGCAAGAGACCCCAGCCTGTCAAAAGTGAGGTGAGTGTTGGGGGCTGCTGGCTGCAGGTGGCCCTGCAGGGTTGTTGTCTGCACTTGCCTGGGTTTCCCTCCTGCCCTTGCTTGGCTGTTGTAGCAGAGTGGCTAGCAGCGTGTTTTATAGGCTCCTGTTTGGTGCTGTCCGTGCATGTTGGCGGCTGCTCCGCTATCTGCCTCTTCTCCCTGCCTGATTTTCTGTCCCTGGCTGGCAGTGGGAGCCTCAGTGTCCCAGACCTGACTGGTCCAGTGCAGCAATTGGCAGCCATCTGAACTCAAACCCTGCGTGGGGAGTAGGGTCTGGTGCAGCCAACACGTTCCTAGGTTGGGCCAGGCACCCAGAGCAGAAGTCACACAACCTGTCACCTGTGTCAACAAGCCCTTGGTGCTCCTGGCGTTGGTGTTGCCCCTCCAGTGGGGATGGGGTGTGTGGAGCAGTGACTCAGCCTGTGCTGCAGGTGCTGCTGGCTGGGAGCTGCCCCTGCCCCATTGCTTGGGGTGGGCCCTGGCTTCACCTTGTGTTTCCTGGTATGGGGAAGGTGGGTAGTTTCTGCATGGTATCACAGGCTGCTATGTCAGAACCAGGCTGAAGGGACTAGGGAGAGGCTTGGACAGTGTTTTCCTTATATGGCTGTCCCACGTGTTGGTTGTCCAGTCTTTGACTCCGGCTGAACTGGTGGTGAGTGTTTGCACCTCCTACTGCCTGCAGATGGAGCTGGGAACCCACCTTTTTAGAGGTCCTGCGTTGGTAAGGGTGTTGGCTGCTCTTAGAAGGTCCAATAAACAGCCTTCTGAACAGAGCATTTGCTCTGGGTGAAGTTACCTCAGATGATGCCATGTGAGGAGAGGGTGATGTGTGCTCTCTGGAAGTGTGAGCAAGGAGGTGCTAGATGATGTGAAAAGCTGCCTGTGATGACCTGTGAGCTGAAAGGACTAAGATAGGAGTTCCAGGCAGCAACCTGCTGTCCAAATGGTACTAACACTTGATTTAGCCAAATTTTTTGGCAGAAGCTCAGCAGCAGGCAGGCCCACCTGTGCAGAGCATCCCTGTTCTTTCCCCCCAGCCATTTGGGGTGGACTCCTGTGGGTAGAACTGGTATGATGTCATCCATCTGATCACCTTGCACAGGAGCTCTGTGCCCAAGAGTGTCCAGTCTGCTTGTGCAGCCTGGAGGTTGCCTGGGAAGGACTGGGCAGCTCTGGAATGGGAAGAGCTGTGGCTAGGATACTGTGAGAGGCCATCTTAAAGCCCTGGGGGATACTAATAGCTTTTGTTTCTCTATGGGCAAAGCAGTCATGGGTTTGCAGCTGAAGCTAAATTTTCTTCCAAGCCGTTGGCCTGGGCATTAATGCAGCAAATGCTCTGCAGTGCCTGCCTTGCTTCATGGGGTGGGGAAGAAAGAGGGTGACTCTGTAGCCATGCTTTCTTCCCGGGCCCAGCTCCTTTCCTGGGGCATCTTGGGCACCTCTGAGCTGGCCCTGCAAGTGCTGTTTTTGCTTTTTGTGGGCATGGGTATGTGATGTCACTGGCATCTGTGTAACAGGGACAGGGCAGTTCTGCCCCACAGCAGGTACTGGAATTGCTGAGTGTCCTCTGAGCTGACTGTTGAGGTACCATGTGGAGGAAAGATAAGAGAAAACCCACTGACAGGCCTTGCACAGCTACCTTCCATGCTGGTATTTTCCTCCCCTGCATGGCCTGTGAAGCTGAGGACTTGAAGACAGCAAATGGAGCTGCCTTTGGCAAGGCTTTGCAGCAAAAGCCTGAGGGAGCTGAAGCAGTAGCTGCTTATCCCATGAGTAGCCAAGAAGCTGCCCACGCATAGTTTTGCAAGGCAGCCTGCAGCTGCTTTCCTCTTGCAGGGCGCTGGAGCCCAGGAATGCCAGCGTGCCACTGTGTGCTGCCTGGGAGAACAGGCTGCTTGCCATGAGCCTGGGCAAGGCAGCTCTCTCTGCTCTGCTGGGGGCACCAGCATCTCCTGGCATTGGGGTGTTTGTGCCTGGGGGCACACACAAAACCCACCCAGCGGGTGTTGGGTGCCGGCTTCTCTGCAGGGTGAGGGACAGCCCCACTGGGAAGGCTGCTCTCCTCTTGGGCAGGTGTAGACAGATGCTGCTGGGCCCCTCCACCATTGAATCCCACCTGGGGTGCTCCCTCTGAGACTGAGCCCTGCCCCTTAGGCAGATGATCACCTCAGTCTCTGAGGCTGCTGACTGAAGCAGTTCAGGAGGCATCCCCAGACCTTCTACCCACAGGAATCCCCTGGAGATCAACTGCTGGGGCATGCTATTGGGTGATATGTCATCACTGTCCCATGTGCCTCTGAATAGTGTCCTAATCCTCAGCACCAGGGCCATGTCACCTTTCTGAACTGAAATCAAGCAGAAGCATATGGGGAAAACCTGCTTTATTGAAGAGAAATGAGAATTTGTGGATTCCTCATAGCTGGAGGTGTTCAAGACCAGGCTGGACAGGGCTTTCAGCAACTGCTTGACTGCCTGAGGCAGGGGGGTTGGAACTAAATGATCTTTAAGATCTCTTCCAAACCTTTCTATATTTCTATGAAGCTACAGGAGCTGTGGTCAAAAAGCAGAGCCAAGAGTTCAAGCTGCTTCTGTGTGTGTTGAGCCACCTTCTTTGGGCATCTGTACACCATCTAAAGGACACAGACCTTTGATGGGCCCTCTGTGGAGTGGAGGCAGGGGCAGAGACAGGTCATTTGTTCTGTAATTCTAGTTGAATGGACCAACAGGGCATGGAAATGTCAGGCAGTTCCGAGGGCTGGTGCTGTTGCTGGTTGCTCTTCCAGTTGCTGTTACGCCCCAAGATATACTTTTGAAGCCAAGTTTGGGGGTGTTTTTTGAGCTTTGGAGCTGTGAGCACATGTTATCTCTCTGCATCCTCCTAGTAATCCTTGAACTAAAAAGTCAAGAAGCTGTCTTAGGGGTACGTGAGTAGTTGGTAAATGTGCAGAGGGGAATTGTATCTACCCTGATGCCCACGTCCTCTTAATTTCTATCAGGAAATCTTGTAAAACCTGGCAGTGGAATGTAGAGTTAGTGCCTTCCAGATTACTTCTGCTAACCTGTCACATCTAAGTTATGTGGGTGCTGTGTGAACTGTCCATTTCTGACTGGACTTGGGGGTATCAGTGCAGTTCCCATCCTAGTTCTCCCAGGTGTGGTACATTGGTGCCCATTGACACTGCCTTGGCAAAGCAATGGTGGCAGCCTGGCATTATGAAAGTCTGTGCATAGCTTGTGCTGGCTTTGCTTGATATTTTAGCCCCAGCTAAAATAGCAACTTTGGTATAATGCTTGCAAAGTAAGGTAGAAAAGATGCAAAACTGTTAGTGCTATAAAGCTCAGACATTGCCTTCTACAGCATGCTGTGTGATGTGTATTGGACATGCAGCTTACTTAAGCCGCCCCTTCACCCTACCTTTGCTGATTCCATGTTTCATTCAGTCCTTGTGCATCACACTGGGATGTTTTGATTAGTTGGTTTTGGACTTGGTGATTGTTAGCAGTGTGCACAGTCTACTGTGGATGATGGCACCTGCAGTCTTCATTACCACCAGGCACTACTGGTGTGTTTACATGTGGGGTGATCTTGTGGCCACCGGGTATTGGTCAATAGGAATGAGGCAGTTCAGTCTGACACCTCAAATTTCAGAGACCCAGGCCAAATATGGATGAAGGCACTGGGGACCTTTTCTCTATCCATGCTACAAAGTATAACCTGACTTCACAGGGCTTTCCAGCACTCAGATTTTTCTTGAAGGAGCTAGTTTGGGTTCTTGGATATAGGCATGCCATAGGCCACTTACACAGACTTTGCAGCATATATCCATAAATACTTTGATTATGGGTTTCTAACCCATAGGGCCTATTGGCGTGGCCTGTGTGGTTTGAGTCAAAGAACACAGAGAACTGAGTCATGGTGAACAGTGCAGGTACTGCCGTGTCCTGCCTCCTTGCAGGGAATGCAGGACCTGTCCCCACGTTACTGTGGTGGCCCTGTGACTCAGACAGTGCTGAAGCTGCAGCAGACAGTCCCAGGTATTGGAATGGGGCAGGCCCAGCAGGAGTATCTTGCGGGTTTTTCTGTCTCTTGTCCTTGGCTCTGTGTGTGAGGTTTTCAATGCCTGTGCTCACAGAGCTGAGCATGTAGATGTCTGTGTGACACACTAGCCATGTTTCTGGGAGGGGGCTCTGTTCTCCATCTCTTCCCTCTCTCAGGGAAGGAGCAGCCCTGTGAAGGATTGTCTGTCCCCTGCGAGCCATGGCCTCAGCTGTGGGTACAGGTCTCCCTCTCTGTGTTCCCACAAAGTGGAGGTACAGGCTGTAGTAGCAGCACACCTGATTCCAGTGAGGATTAAGTCATGCTGCTGGTAGCCCATGACCATGGGCTGCCACATGTTCACCCCTACCTCCTGCCTCAACCCACAACTGCTGGCTCTGATCTGGATTTCTCTGTCTTCTTGTAGCTGGATGAGGAAGAAGAGAGGAGGAAAAGGCGCCGAGAGAAAAACAAAGTAGCAGCAGCACGATGTCGTAACAAGAAGAAGGAGAGGACGGAGTTCCTGCAGCGGGTGGGTATTTCAGTCTGTCCCAGGGCACAGCAGGGACCTCCCTTCAACAATGCTCCAGCTGCAGGCAACACTGCCTCCTGAACTGCCCCTCTGCCACCCCTTGCTTCAGTGCCTTTATCTGGGAAGATACAGCCCCTGCTTTTCATGGGGCTGTGGAGGTGTTGGCCATGTACGTGCCCAGGAAGAACTTACCGTGGTACCAGGGCTGGAGGTTGGCTCTGGGCTTGTGGTGAGAGAAATGATAATGTCTCTGCCTCAGTACTGGAGCAGGAATGCCCATAAAAGTGTGGCACAGACAGGGGCTGGCAGTGTGCTGGCCCCTTAACTGAAGTCCTAAAGATTTTGCCACTCAGAGGCCAGATGCCCACTCTACCTCTAACCCCAAGGCAGAAGAACTGTTGCAGCACCTTGCTGTTTTTCTGCAAACAGTGGTGAGACATGGGCAGGTGACCTAGCATGAGACAAGGAGTCATTTCACAAGGACAGGCCCTTACATATGGGCTGGGTGAAAACTTAAACGTGGGTTTGTTCCCGAACACCTTACCAGACCACGGAAAGCAGCCAGGCAGAGGTTCTGCTGGGGTGTGGCAGAGACCTTCCCCAGGTGGTGGCTGTGTATTTCTGTGTGATGGCACTAAGTAGCAGAAGGCAGCAGGGCTGGGGATGAACTGCCCGGAGGGATGTGATGCCTTGGCAGGTCTTCAGTCTGCTGGCCTGCTGCAGGGGCTGAGGGACAGCACTGAGCAGAGGTGGCATGTTGGCCAAATTGTTTCTTGTATCTTGTCCTGCTAGATGAAGTCACATGCGGTTGTGTTCCTGTCCTGCTAGGAGTCTGAGCGTCTAGAGCTCATGAATGCTGAGCTGAAGGCCCAGATAGAAGAGCTGAAACAGGAGAGGCAGCAGCTCATCCTGATGCTGAACCGGCACCGTCCCACCTGCATTGTGCGGACAGACAGCGTCAAGACGCCCGAGAGTGAAGCCAACCCACTGCTGGAGCAGCTAGAGAAGAAGTGAAGGTGGCACAGGGCCAGGAGGAGGAGACAGTGGCACAGGGTCTTCCAGGGTCTCTCATGTATGTACTGTATGAAGAACTGTGCGCCCAGGCCTGGTGCAGCCAGGACCCTGTGGGCTTCCTTGGGAACTGTGGACCAAACATGGGAACAGAGAAGATCAGGAGCCTGCCAACCATGTACTCTGAGGCTGAACCTGGGAACAGGGCTGGTGGTGCCAGTGAGGGCAACCTCCCTGTGATACCTCACCACAGCCCTTCAGCCTGCTCTCAGCCCTGGGACACCCACAAAGCCACAGTGCGTCCTGCAAGGCCCACGCAGCCCGTGGGTAGCAGGGGCTGCAGGCTAAGGAGTGGCAGCTGTGCAGTGCCCACCAGCACCCTGCCCAGAGGCTGCCGCTGCTCCTGGTGCACGCTCCGGAGGGAAACCCAAACCCAAGAACCACAAACACTTGATGCAGCCCCATCTGGTGGGCAGGCCTGTCAGGGCTCGGTGGCGCAGGCGCCCCCCACAAGCACACTCAGTATAATGTTTACAGCCCAGCTGTCCGTGTCGGCCGTGCTTTTGAATGCACATTTTTACACTTTTTTAAAGTATTTTTTACAAAGTTTTTATACAGTGATCTCTATATGGATTTATATAATCACTAGATGTGATCCCATAGAAATGTATGTTATAATGTTCTGTTTGTTACAAACGCATATGCCACAGTTATCTTCCATTGTGTTACTTGTCTGGTAGCATCCAGCTCCTTTCCTGGCATGCTGGGAAGTGGGTCCAAGCTGCCCTCTGCAGTGGTGTTGCTACCCTCTCCATCCATGTATGTCCTTCATAATACTCAGTTCTGTATCTCTCAGTAAATGTTACCTTTGCGTATGCTGTCCTCCTGTAGCTTTGTTTGGGTCAGCACTGTGGCAGCATCTGCCAGGGCTGAACAGGCCAGGTCTGTTCCTGACTGAGTGGCACAGTGGAGCAGATCCCAGAGCTGGTTTTGGTGGTGGTGTTAGCAGCTGTGGGCCAGGAGAATTCACCCTGGCAAGCTGGGAACCTTGGAGGCCACTCTGACTATTGTCAAGAAAGAAGTAGCTCAGTGTTGCACCAAAGAGGATAGGCAGGCATGGCTTGCCACTTGGAAAGGCAGAGGGAGACCTTAACTGGTCGTCCATAATGTCATCCTTAACTGGCCCTTTGTGTTTCAGACCCAAATACAGCAGTTTGAACTCATTTCAGGGATGAGAAAGAGACAGGGGAGCTATCATGATGTCCTTGTGCTGGTGCTCCCTTTATGTGCCTTTGTGCTTCCTTCTGCCCAGACTGTGGAGTTCGTGGCTCAGATCTGACCCATTCCTCAGCTGCTGTCAGGAGCCAATTTTCATTCTTTGAAAAATGTGATACCTCTGCTTTTCATCAAGCTCTGCTGAAGGGGTGCAGAGCATGCGCTGGACCTCCTTGTCTTTTCTCTTTATTTCCCTCTGCAAAGTGTACATGGTAATAAATTTCCTCTTTGGTGGGCAGTGAGAGCTCCCTGTGGATCCCAGATGATCCAGGCATCTTGTCCCTAGGCATCTTGTACTTTTTGCTCACAGGGAGAACCTGTGTGCTCATCTCCACTCAGGAGGCCTCTCACTCACCTGCTACACAGCTTCCAGCAGCACTGGCAATGCTGTGGGTGCAGGTGATGGTCTTTCTCTGGCAAATAGCCACATTGCAGTAAAAAATTTCTTCTATGAAAACAGCTGGCTTAGAAGAGAAATAAAAGGTGACCTTTGAAACCCAGCATGCTCGAAGCAGCTAACAAAGGTAGCAGCAGAAGAGTGATATATCTACACCAGTTTAATGCTCAGCTATTCCAGCCAGGGCTTGGGCAGAAGCTGAATCCTAGCACTGCCCAGGGGTTGGAATGAGATTATCTTTAAGGTCCTTCCTAACCAACTCTACTCCCTGTTTCTGTCACCCAAGCAACCTTCTGCTGTATTCCAGTCAGTACCAAGGCGTTTGACACTCAAAGTTTAGGGCATTTCTTTTTCAGGTGACTTGGTTAGGCTGTAACACAAAGTTAAAGCAGAGGGTTTGGGCCTCTTCTTCTTTATGCCACAGCCTGAGACTGTTAAAGGGAAAAGGTTCCATCTCTGCACTGTGCTAAACTGCAAACCCCTCCTGGTTCCTATAGGAGACAGGCTCTTTAATGTTCTTGACTCTGGTAGTATTTGTCCTCTCAAAACCCAGCTCCCACCTTCTCAGAATTAAAAATTTTGCTATGGGACAGATAGTCCACTGGCCAGGCTTGTGCATTGCAGTGACATCTCCGGGGCAGGAGCAGAGGTCACAGGCCAGGCACAGCCTGTGTTGCTGCATGCCAGAATATGCTCCCAAACCTAAAATGCAATGTTTCTACCTGTGGCAGCGTCCTTGCTCTTGGATCCACTTCATGCGTGGATTGGTAATGTGAATTTACTTGGAAAAGTCAACTGACTCTTCTCAAAGGCCAGGAAGCCACCTCCTGGCCATACCACACCACCCCATCCTGTGTTAGGTGCACAGTGAACCACTCCTGGACCAGAGCTGAAGGGATCTCATACTTCTGGGCCAGGGCTTGGTGCTGGTGATGCTGGAGCCTGGTAGTTGTGGGGCTGTTGCCAGCCCCACGTGCCCGGTCCAGCCGGCCGTCGGGCTGCATCCCTCATCCTGGTGGGCGCACACACACGCACACATGGATCCCTCCCGTGGACGGCTGCAGCTGATTGTAGAGCCGCGGTTGCTGGCCCTGGGCCGCAGGACGGCAGTCGCTGCTGGCACGCAGCTCTAGTCTCGCTCTCTGGCTGCTCCAGCCTGAGGCTCTCCCGTGCCCACCCAGACCCGCACACGAGGCGTCTGGAGCCGCAGTGCGTGGGCATCGGGCACCGGGCAAGTGCGGCCGGTGCCCCTCCCTGAGCCCCCCGTGCCGGCCGCTCCCGTGGCCTCACTCCTCACACCGGCTCCGGCCTCGCCGCTCCCCG
>JANPWX010000317.1:834378-862044 GCA_024734555.1 Trochalopteron elliotii
TCGGTCACGGCCCGGTGCGCGGCCCGGAGTGCCCGCTCTGCCCCGCGGCTTGGGAGAGCCCCAGGCACTGACCGCCCCCGGCCCGGCGGGAAGCCCTCAGAGGGGGTCCGGAGCTACGGGCAGGGGGCTGGAGCACCTCTCCTATGACAAAAGGCAGCGAGAGCTGGGGCTGTTCAGCCGGGAGAAGAGAAGGCTGTGGGGAGACCTCAGAGCACCTTTCCAGTACTTAAAGGTCGCTGGGTAAGCTGGAGAGGGACATTTTACCAGGGCTTGCGGTGATAGGACAAGGAGCAACGGTTTTAAACTGAAAGAGGGTTTGGATTGCATATAAGAACCTTTTAAAATGAGGGGGCTGAGGCACTGAAACAGGTCCAGGGAAGTGATGAATGCCCCATCCCTGGAAGTCTTCATGGCCAGGTTGGATAGGGCTCTGAGCCACCCTGTCTGGTGGAAGGAGTCCCTGCATGTGGCAGGGGGTTGAAACTAGACCACCTTTTAAGACCCCATTCAAATCAAACCTTTCTGTCATTCTGTGGTTCATGGTGCTGTCTCATGGTTCCATCAGGTGGTTCTTGTTAAACATGTGAGCCCACTTGGCAACACTGATGCTTCCTGGCCATTTCACCTGCAGTCCTCTCTGCTTCTGAGATACCTGAAGTAGCTTAACAACCAGGACCACCAGCAGCAATTTCCAGAGCACCAGCAAGCCTCCTCCAGGACACGCCCATCTTCTGTTTTGTGAGATCCACATTCAGGTCATAACTCTTGTGCTCCTTCTCACACTCCCTAGTAGTTCAGGCCAGAGCTCTCCCCTTAGTGATGTGATACCCTATTTCTCCTGAATCCCAGGCAGGTGAGCAGCATTACTTTTCCATTGCTTAGATGCTTGTCACAGCTCTCTGGTGCCCTTCACGGGTTACCCTGGTTCCCTCTGCAAAGCCACCCTTTCCTCTTCACTCCTAAGGAAAGATAGGTACCACTTTGCCCAAAATCACCAGGCCTGAGGCAGTGGGGGATAAACGGGCTGGGAATCCAGCTACAGTAGTTTGGTGTGAGTGCTCTACACTGCATGCCTGACTCTCTTTTTCTTGCTGGACCCCTGGCAAGTGTCAGGGTCCATGGACAGCGAGAACTCTGTTTCCGCAGAAGCTCCTCATCCCTCTCTCCTCCAATCAGCTCATCTTCAAGAGGCTGAGCAGGCCATCATGCTCCCAAAACTTCATTGTGGCCCTCTTCCTTTTCTCCTCATCCTCTCCCAACGCACTGGCCCCATCCTCTTGTAGGCAAGGTATGTGTGCAGTCCTGGGGACAGGGGCATCCAGCCCCTCCCTCCCTTGGCTTGCAGCAGAGGATGTTTGGGGGTCATTACTTTGCATTTTTCACAGTATTGTTCTCACTTTGTCTATGAAAAATTGCCTCGTCTGCCCTCCTTGTCAGTGGCTGAGGGTGATTCCGTAACACTGGTAAGTGGTATTAACTAACCTTTGGCAGTGACCTGTCTCTCTTGTTTCATTTTGAGCCAAGGGCAACAGGTATTCATTTGTCTTTGTCCTTATTGGTTCTTCTACTCAACTTGCTGGAAAACAAGCCCCAAAAATCCCCAGCCTTGATATTTACCAAGAGTCACGGAAACTGCTTTGATTACCATGGTTGCCAGACTTTGCTGAGCACTACTGGTAGCAGCATGGCCCATGGCCGGGCACAGGACTGGAGCCAGGGAAAACTGTGCTGCCAGGATGCTCACAGAGAAATGAGAAAACTCAACTGCTGCTTCCCTGAGCCTGGAAGCATCACCTGGCTCTGCACACTTTTTGATTATTTGTGATCAATGGTTGCTGGTGATTGAAGTGGGGGGATGTGGGCACAAGCAAAGGGAACAGGTCCATGTGCATCCTGTGCTCACATGGAGGCCTCATGCTCCTACTGGGCTCAGGAAACTGCTGTGTGGGCAGAGCTGGGTGGGTCACTTGTCCCTGGTTAGGACCATGAGTCTCCCCACACCATGCAGCTGGTGGGGTGGCCTGGGTCATCTCCCAGGTGGGTGATGGAGGCAGGCAGGGCAGCTGCTGTCAGAGGTGTAGCCGGCCCCATGGCAGGGAGCTTGCTGTCAACAGCTCTGTCACCAGCACTTTCCATATGAGGAAAAGATCCTTCCCTGCAGCCGGGAGATCTTGCTGGTCAGGGCCACCAGGAAGGGCTGGCATCCATGACATCGTGGCTGGAGTTTGCCTTTTCTCTGCATCTGAATACCCAGGAGCAGAAGCCTTGGGAATACCTGTCAGCTCAGGCTGACTCCTCCACTGCAACCGACTTGTAATTCCAGGCCCCGCCAGTGCCTGTGATGCTTCCCCAAGCCTCCGTGCCTGTGACAGCCTCAGTGGCTCTGCCTGCATGCAGCTGGATCTCCTGCCCAGCACAGGCATTTTAGCTCCTCACCACACATGTGGGGAGAAGGTGATGAAGGAGCTGGTGCCAAGGCTGGCAGGGAAACACAGAGTAGCTCACTAAGGCCAGAACCAGGCTTTGCAGCCCGTGCATCACCTGGGGCTGACTTTGGGCTGAAGATGCAGTGTGTGGTTGTGGGATGACAGAGCTTGAGGATGAGCAAGAAGTTATTCCCAATTTGTTAAAGTGATAGGCTAATTTGGTGGTGAAATACCCTCCTCCAGGTGCCTTGCTGTGGAGTTAAAGTGGGTTTTCTTTGGTTTGGCTTTTTTAAATGGAGTGACCAACTCAAGAAGACTTCAGCCCAGGGACATATTTGGTAGAGCAGACAGTGATATGACTGCCTGTGCTGATAATTTCTTTGTGAGCAAAGCCTACCCAAGGGGTAGGGAGTGAGCCCTGTTGTACTAGGATGGCTTTAATGGTGATTAAGAACATCTGCCAAGGGGTTATTGAACTTCAGTCACTTCCAAGAAGGAAGGAAGGACTTTCCTCTCTCTAGTCCTGTGTCCTGCTGTGCTTGCACAGGGTGTAGAGTGGGGTGCCATAGGGATTGGAGAAAGGTTAGGCCCTGTGGAGAAGGAAAAGCTTTTGCTGCTCAAGGCAGGAGGTGGATCACTGTGGGTAAGACTGACAGCTCTGCATCCCTGTCTAGTTCAAGGGACTCTGCTAGACAAAAAGGCCCTGTGTTTGCAAGGTGATGGACTTTTACAGCCCTGGCTCCCAGCATTGTGGCCTGGAGGTCCTAGGAAATACCAGCACGAAGCTACTTCCAGAAGCCCACATGGGTTTCAGCAAAAGCAGAGTTTGGGTCTCTTTGACAAGTTTCACTGCAGCCTGTCACGTCTCAGATGAAGCTTCAGGAACAGGATCGTTTGCCAGTAACCACCACCTTGTGCTGATGTTATCTAGTTTCTGCAGAATGAACTTGCTGAGTTGTCATCTGTGACACTGTCAGGGGAAGTCCTGACTCCTGACACTGCAGTTCCTGCCTCTGCTTTGCCATGGCCCCAATTCCAGCAGCATCAACTGGGCTGGTTGGATTTGCTGGATACCTGCTTGTGCAGCAGTGTCATGGGGTTGTCAGAAAGAACTGGGCAGCAAGGCTGTGCTGCAGGCCTGCAGACTCTCAAATCCAATGGAGCTACTAGCAGGCTAGCATGCAGTTTCTGGCTGAGGATAAAATGGCTACTGACAGCTCATCTCAAGGTAGTGCTGAAGGTTTGGTGACCAGGCAAGCAGCAAGGGGGGGTTTGCACTAGAGCTAACGTGTGGACATTGGTTAAGTGCCCCTCAGTAAGTGGGCTACTGACTTCTGTGACAGAGGCAAACTCCGTGGGTGCCAAGCAGAGGCACTGCTGCATTTTGCAGGTGTTTGCCAAGGGTGGCATCCCTTTGCTTCTGTGCAGACCTTCCCTGGAGGAAGTGACCCGATTCACTCTCTAGCTCCAGACAGCAGGTAATGGATGAGTGGCTAAGGTAGTCAGGTGCTGGTGCATGCTGGCACTGCTGTATGACTGGGCAGCATGATGCCACCCCATGCAGCCAGTGTAACAGGCTGGCAAAGCCAAGCTCACTGGTCCAAACAAACCCCCTCAGCTGCAGGTGCAAGGTGTTCTCTGTGTCTGCAAAGTGGATGCAGGCACCTGTTCTGCTGTCTGTTGAATACCTCCAGGTTACTGGATCATGTGCACAAGTTTTAGGAGCAATGCAAGCAGCCAGTGTACCCTGTGTGACATGGAGCCTCATTCAGGCAGGCCTTTGGAGCAGCACATTTCTTCATCTGACAGCAACCATCTGCTGTGGCTGCAAGGTCCCACACTGCTTGGTAGCTGAGTTTGCATGCTGGGGTAGCAGCACCTCTGCATTTCTCCCAGCCATGCTCTGGAGTGTGCCGAGGTGCCAGCTGGCACCTGGGTGTTTAGATGTAAGTGCCAAAGGGTTCAAGGCTGTGCTCCAAATTTGATATAGTTACCTGGTGGCCCCTCTCACTGTGTAGTGGTGGGGAAAGGAGGAAGGCTGCATGGGGAACGGGATGAAGAAGAATACACCCATTCTTTATAAATGTAATGCCATGGTAGATGGAGGGAAGCTTCCCTCGGCTGCTGTGTTTGCTTCTGTCTTCCCTGCTGTGAAATCAGTAGACATCCAAAGATGGGTGCTGACCTAAATTAGGGCTGCAGGAAAATTTCCCTATGTAGGGACTAAAAGTCCCACTACTTTACAGTGGAAACTAGTGAAATGCCGCATGATAGAGATGTGGAGCAATTCCTGGCTTAGAGATAAGTCTGTTCCTCTGCTCACCCCCTCACAAGATGTTCAAAGAAATGGAAAGACAACTCATTTCACACTGGTAAACTGACACACTTCTCACAGAGCCAGCAAACTGATTTATGCAGGTGGACAAGATGCCCTGCTGGCCAACAGTTTCAGATGGCTCACAAAGGATCAGGTATTGATATGAAAAGCAAAGATATCCAAAATTGAAGTAAAAAAGTTTGGCTTAAATAAGATAAAAGATGGTATGATTCTTGGACATCTGCTTTGGGGTTCAGGTGAAGAATGGTGGCAAGGAATTTCTATTTTCCTGTCCCTTCTTTGAAACCAATTTTGGCATTATTAATGACACCAGGAGGACCACGTCTTCAAGTCAGGGCCTTGCACCATCACTGCTGGCTTGGCTTAGGGTGTAGCACCTCTCCCTCGTCCTGTCTCCAAAGCACCATGAGGGATGAGGTGCCAAGGGAGACTGCAGGTCACCTGTGTCTGGGCACTGGTGTTGGCAGCCACATACAAAGCTGTAGGAAAATTAGCCATGTCCCAGGGGGCTGATTACAGAGCACCTCTCTCTTGCCAGGTACCAAAATGCAAGGGTGGAAAGCACAGGACTGATGATCATCTGAAGCTGCTCCCTCCCTCTCCCTCCTTCCATCTGCTGCTCTGAGCCCCCTGGGGAAACCTGTGGGACTTTACAAACCCTCTGAAATAGCCAGCACTAAACAAGTCCTCCCTTGGCGTTTGGGTGTTTGAACATGGGCCTCCTTCCTTATGTTTCTCTCAAAAAGGCATTGAAGAGCCCTGGCTGGGGGCTCTGGGGGGATGGACCAGGTTTGGGTCAGGGGCTCAGCCCTGCTACTGCCTCCCTCAGCAGCCTGCTCTGGGACTCTGGGTTGTCTCCCAGGGAGCTGGCAGCAGGTGAGAGCTGTGTGTGCTGGGGTGCGACAGCACGTGCCAGTGCACTGCCCACTGTCCATGATGGGGCTCATACCCATTTCTGTGTTTGGTAACTCTGCCAGTGTGGTTCTGCTATTCAGCACTACTTGCACAGGCACCAAGTGTACCTTTTGCACAGCTCCCCTGTCCCCTCCTTCACATCCACTCTGCCCCATGCTGCCTGTCCTCCCCCATGCTGCCTCTGACGTGCTGGGCTCCAGCACTGCTTGCACAAGCACCACACATGCCTGGGCACAAGCTCACTGCATGTGAGCCTTTCAGTGCAGCTGCTTGTGCTGAACACCTCCTCCAATCATGCTGCGTGAGCTGAAGGGTTTGGGAAGCTCTTGTTCCTACCAAATGGGGTGGAGAGAAGGGAAAACTGGTGTACACACCCCCATAATCCAAAAGTGAAGCAGATCCCATTGGGGTGAAAATAGAGTACTAGCGTGCGTGTTGTTCACAGCCATCTCCTGCTGAGGTGGGTGTCTCAGAGTCTATCTGCAAGAACATGCCCTAAATAAGCTGTACTCAATCCTTGGGAGTCTTGAACATGTTTTGTGGTGATGGGTGGTGTTGAAGGACATTTTCCTCTGAATGGAGTCATGAAGCAGTGATGTTATACACTCAAGAGTTGTGTATTAATTTAAGAGCACCATCCACCCCCACACCATGGATCATGGCTTCAACCAAAGCCCTGTGAACATCAAATCCTCCATCAGGCATTGTTCATCCCCTGGGAGCACAATTTTTGCTGCTTGGTTGTTGCAGTTGGATTTGCTGCAGCAGTAGCAGAGTGCCAAGGTTGAGTCCTGTTGCCACCATGGCCGGGCTGAAGAGCCACATGTGCCTCTCCCGCTCTTGTATCGCCTGGAAATGCACACACTGGGAAGCACAAAGGAACCTGGGGCCATGGCCCCTTGCCATCACCAGTAAGTCTACCCCTGGGTGGTTCAGCCCTTCTGGTTAAACGGGTCACTGCCCTTCCTCTTTGGGCCTTCCCCGTCATCACCGAACGAGACTGCCACCGAGATGAGTCAAACCGTCAGACAACATCTGCACCCTCCACACGGCACGTCCATGCGCTTGGATAGTTCAACTGCTGGGCTCAGCCAGGCAGTGGAACAAAGAAACCCTGGCTGGCTGGAGGGCGTCTGGTAGCTGAACGTTTTCAGTGTCCCAAGCGCAGCTGGGGATCTGGTTTGTTTTGGACCGATCCCAGAAGGTAGACAAGGCCTGTGAAGACAGTGGTGAGAGAAAGTTTGGCCTTGAACGGATGTACTCGACCAGGGTTTGACATCTGCTGACCTGGAGACTCTTGTAAGTGTACATCTGAGTATTTGTTCGTGAGCTACTAAGCCCTTGCCAGAAACAGATTAGAGGTTGCTCAACTAAATACACAACCAGTTGATCTGTACAGGACAGGAGAAAGAGAATGTGGTTCATCCCTTCAAAATAACCTGGGGTGAACTCTAGTAGTTGGTGTCTTGAGACTGAAACTCCTGTATATGCAGGAGGTCTGACCCTGCCAACCTCCTGTCCACCCTTCAGCTCTAGCCAGGCTTGCTCTTCCTCCCCAGTTGGGTCAGATGGACCCCATCTACCTGGTCCTTGCTGTCCATATCTGGAAAGCTAGCACATCTGGCATTTTCTCTCTACAGTTTCCTTCTTTTAAAATACAGACAATCCCCCCCTCCGCCTGCCCCCATTACTAATGACATTCAAAAAAACCCACATAAAAGTGGCAAAGCCAAGTACTGAAAACCTAGAAATTGCCAGAAATAGGTTTGCCTGGGCAGCCTAGCTTCAGCTGTCTTGTGCATATGATCACTTCCTACATTTTGCCCTGAATTGCCACCTCTTCAGCACCCAGGTGGGACCTTGGCTGGAGGGAGCAATAAGCTGGACAGCTAGGCTGCCTCCTTTCTTAGCAGGGCTGGGAAACTCCTATCAAGTTGGTGAAGCAAGAGACTGCAGAAACAAGGGTGGTTCTCCTGGGTAGTCAGCTGATGCCTCCCTGGAGAGCTGGGTCTGTGCCTACCCCTGCCTTGAAGTTACTCTGTGAGTTGGTGAGCCACATAAGCAAGAGCTTTCACAGGAGCAGCCATATCTTCCTTATTCCCCAAGCTGCTTTACAGAAGTGCTAAAGATTTGCAGATGCAGTCCCAGACATCAGGCTCTGGAGTTTGACTAAACTAAGTGCTATATAGTGCCAAAACCATAAAAAAATTTAGTTCCTAGTTGGTTCAAAATGTGTATCCAAAATGAATGAGGACTTATGACCTGAATCTCTTTTGTCTCTTATTTTGCACCTGTTAAATAGGTATAACTCCATCCCCTCATCCCCAGCTCCAGACCTGAAAAGGTGGCTGAGCAAACAGCTTCATTAATAACCCTGAGGCACTCACTCAGTGTTGAAGTGATGAGCATTAGAAAGGGTCCATGAAGAAATTGAAAAGCAGGATGTTGGAACACACTGACTGCAGGACAAGATGAAGGTAATACAGCCATCCCAGGGGATATACCCTAGTGGATCAGGCAGCCACAGAGCACAGCATGTTACACAGCATGAGGGCATAAATGCAGTGTGCTTTAGGAATTTATTATGGGATTTTCATAATTTTGAGTGCTTGACTTACAGCCCTTATCATTTATCAGACATTCCAGGTGTAAAGTATCTGTTTCCTGTACATTGGCTGGTAAGGACTGAAAGTGTTGGTGTTTGCTCTGTGCCAAGTGGGATGAATTTGGTGGGACTATGCTTCAGTTCTCCTGGCACAACCTCACTCTCACACTCAGCTGATTCAAGATGAGCTAGTCCTGGTGACAGAGACTGGAGAAGCTGCACACGTTGCAGACAGGACCACATGGGCTGGCAGAGTGGGACACGGCAGAAGCATCTAGTAGAGAGAAGGGACTTTGTTCAACACAGCCATTCACTTAACATCTCTTCTCAGCACTGATTTCTATGCAAAAATCTTCAAACTCACATTAAGAATTATAAATAAGTTGTTGCAATTGTCCAAATATTGTAAGAAATTATTTGCATAAAATAAAATGTGAAGCAGAAACAACCTCGGTGGTTTACAGGAGGCTGAAGTTGGTAACTGCTGTCGGCTGCATTTTTAAATAGCACTATGCACTGAATGTGCAAACGAGATGAGTGAGGTGGATGGGGTGAAAGCCTGCTGCAGGCAGGTTTACAAGGGAACTCCAGCACCCACCTGTGCTGAGGAAGCTGGTTGCACAGGTGGGACATAGGGATGAAATACCCCATGTGCTCTCTTGGTTCTGAGGAACCCATTCTAGTAGTGCCTTTTTTTTTTTTTCTTCCCTTTTTTAAACCCTGGAAACATAAGTCATAACGTAATCCATCCCACCACAGAGACAGGATTCAACCTGGACTTCTTTTGAGAGACGTTTCTTCCCAGCCACTTCATGTAAAGGGGCTTGAATAACTTTTCTCAATTGCCCATCCCGAGGTCTTCCTAGCTTCATCTTGCTTCAAATGTCAGATCTCCATCTTTCCTGCTGCAGTTGGAGCCTGTTGCTTCTTACTGTGCTTTGGCTGCACAGAAACCAGCTGACCACCCTTTCCATTACAACGTATGAAAGACTGTTCTTCCTCACCACCCACTTCCCACCCCCAAGACTTCTCTTTTCTAGGCTAAATGGGCCCAAATTCTTCACTCCTTTATCTTAGTGCAATATTTCTGTGTGTTCATCCTTTGTATTGTTTTCTTCCAGACTACTCCACTTCTTGGCCTGGGACTCTGAATTGGTCCTGCACAGGCTGCACAAAGCAGTCATCTCCTCTGCTTTGCCCCAGAATCCCAAGTCAATACCTGACCCCTTTGCTGCTGGCAAAGCTTCAGTTTTCAGTCCTCTGCAACCCCTGGATTTTTCACTGCTGTTCTGCTGCCCCATCGGTTATTCCCCAGATCTTCTACCTACAGCTCGCTTTGCTTTACATTTGCATTTGTTTTTGCTGAACTGCATCTTGCTGCTTTCAAACCATTTCTCTGCAGTCGAGATCACACTAAGCCTGGCTCCAGAGTCCCTGCAGTCACTCTGTCTTAGGAGAACAAGACTCCCTTCAGCATTGCCTGCTGTAATTTACAAGGGACAAGTACAGGACTGGTTGGTCCTGTCCTTCCCCTAAAAACCTCTGGAACAATCCTTTCTCCATCAAGCTGCTGGTATGGCAGTAGCCTAGCACTGGTGAGTTTCTCCAGTGCCACTGACAGTGATTTCACAGCTCCTGTGATGAAGATCAAAGAAAACTACATGATCGCAGAGAGAAAGTCAGGGAATATTATTCACAGTGTAAATTTAGTCACCTAAGTCAAGCACAGAGATTGAGAGACTGACTCCTGAAGCTCCCCCTCATAGCGTGGGGAAGCCTGGGCAGGGGCAGCAGGAAATCAGCTCCCCATGTTGTGCCTGCAGCAGGTGCCCAGGTCAGTTCCCACAAAGCTGTGAGCAGATGCTGGTGGAGCCATACCGGTGGTTTCTGCTGCTCTGGGTTGGAGGATCACATCTCTGACCAGGGAAGTGGCAAGGGGGCTCTCACTGCCTATGAGGAGACAACATGGGTCCAGCTCAGCCCAGAGAAGCATTGTGAAGGCTCTGCCCATCTTCACATCAGGAGACTTGTCTCACTTACAGACGCTTATTCGTTCATAAGTGGCAGGTATTCATAAACATCATGGCCAGTTCAAGGGAAAAGAGTGTGTTTGGACAAGGCAGGAAAAGGGATGCTCTCTTAGCCCTGCTCAGAAAGACCAAGTGTCCAAACCCTCTCCCATGCTGCTGCTCTCTCCTGAGGTATCCTTATTAGCTGTTAATAAAAGCCCAGCTCTGAGCAAACCAAGGTGCACTCAAAACCTTCCTCCTGTGGATCAAAGAACATGATCACAGGTTATGGCCTTTGCCATAGACACATTCTGGACAGTTATGCACTGACTGTCCAGCCCCTGCCAGGACACTCCTTCCCTCATCATCTTCTGCCAACAGCTCCACCACCTTCCCAACTCCCAGCTGCTGGCCCTGCTAGGTACAAAAGGAAGGAGTTCAGCTAATTTGTTCAATAATGGAACAAGGATATTTTTCTCTGGGGAAGGAGCTCCCTCCATCCAGCAGCCTGCAGAGCAGGACAGCCAGGCAGTCTCTGAAACCTGCTCACCAGCAGAGGAGTGTGGTTTCCTCAGGAGAGTGGGAATCCAGCAGTGTGCTTCCTGGAAAGGAAGTACCGCACAGGGTTGCAGAGTTCAGAGGAAGTGCAGTGATGCAGTGAGCTAATGGATCCTTCAAGGGCTGTGCTGCTATCCAGTGCCTTGGGAGGCCTGGGACGAACACCTCTCACCTCACAATGCCTTTGGCTACTCCATTTCTGGAGCCAGCTGCACCAGAAGAGCCCTGTGTGCTACATGAGGGCTGTGCTTCCAGGAAATTGGGTCCCTCAGTATTGGTCGTGCCAAGGAAACCCTTGCAGCCATGTTAAAAAGTGTGGTGCATTCTAGCATTTCCATATAGCACACCAGGAGGAAAAATACACTCAGTGCTGTGAAATGTTCAGATAAAAGGGTTAAGAGTAGAACACCAGTGCCACAGGATGTTTCCAAAGAGGGAAATGGGTCAAAATGGAGTAGTTTTCCTGCTGGAACAAAGTCAGGAGATTTCCCTGAGCCACCAAGCCTGTGGCCAGCCCCACGCAGTTCTTGGTTTTGGCCATGTTTGCTCCTGTCTTGGCTCCATTAGTGGCAAGGGTGGGAAGAAATGCTAGCAGTGCCCATGCAAGTCTGTACTGTGTTTCAAGCACATGCTTCTCTGCAAGTGTGTTTTTTGTGCTTCAATACAGGAATTAAGACCCACAGGTAAAAAAATCAGTAAGTTGGGAACTGGGAATTGCTATTTTCCACAGGAGTGGGTTACTGTGGATGGGTTCATGGCTGTTTCTACATCTGCTCCTTATTGCACATGCAAGAACTTAGCAGCTCCAAAGCCGTGTGCTCCTGTCTGTGGATGGGGAGCCTGTTGGCATGTGGCCCTGACTCACCCTGCTGGATCTGGTGACTTGAGCAGATCAGAAAGCAAATGGTCCCTGCTTTGGCATTTAGTACTGCTGCATTGTCACCTACAGAGCCACTAGCATGGGGGACTCCAAGGGTACCCCGAAGCACTGCTGTCCTAGGGGCTGATTACACATCTTCAGTCTTCTGAGGCTTGTGCTAAGGATAGAAGTAGTCCCAGAGAGCACAGACTGGGGGACAAAGAAGGGGATCCAAAGCAGCTTCTCCTTGCTGCTGTCTGCATGGGCTGATCCACAGATTCTTATATTTACAGCACTTTGTCTGCCAGGGTTGATATTCCCTTAAGGGCCAGTGGTGACATCCCAATGAATGTTTTAAAGTGCTAAGTAGCTTTGATTCGTAGAAAATACTAGTCCTACCCAACCCAGTCCAAATGATCCTGAGCCTTTTGTCTTAAATGGGACTGGTGCTACATTGTGCCCACATGAGCCACCTGCACAAGCAGTGTTTATGTGGCACCTGCTGAGGGTGCCCGTCCCCTCCCCGGGACCCACGTCAACGGCGTCGGGGGCGGCAGGAGGGGGTGGCTAGGTCGTGGGGAGATGTGTGGTTGCTTGGGAATTTCCTCAGCTGCATTGGGGTGACTGAGGTTGCCTGGGGCTGGATTGACCTCCTGCCTGCCATGGAACACAGTGCCCCTGGAATTTCTGGGGCTCCCAGTGCCACCTCCTCCACACTGCTCTCCTTTGAGGGTCCAAGTTTCACGGCCAGAGCTGGGGCTTTTCTTCCTTTCCATCTCTGCTCTTTGTCTCAGAGAAAACCCATCGTGTTGTTTTTCAACTGCCTGAAGGTGTTTTTCGGGGGTTTTTCAGGCTATTTTGAAGCTCAGTTTTCCCAGATGTACTTTTTTTTCTTCTTTTTTTTTTTTTTAATTGGTTTTTTAAAAAAATTTCTTCTGTAACTTTTCTTCTTTGCCTTAAAGTTTCCGGCCACGTGACTTTCAGCTTACATCCCTGAGGTTCTGAGAAACCACAGGAGGCTGAGACCTAAAGGGAAGGTGCAGAGGCTCTGAGAGGAGAGGCAGCGAAAGTGTCGGAGTGCTGGGCAGGAGGACAGAGTGCTTCTGGGACGGGTGAGAGCAGGGAGCCAAGGGCCACATCAGAGGTGACAGAGGAGGACAGCAGAGAGGCAGAGAAGCAAGACAGAAAGCAGGCACACCAAGAGCACAAAGGAAGCTGAAGAGACCCTGGGAGCCAGAAACAGCAGCTATGCCCCACAGCTCCGACAGCAGTGATTCCAGCAGCTTCAGCCAGTCTCCCCCTCCCAGCAAGCAGGTAAAGCAGGGGCCCTTCCCCAGCTCTCCCCAGCTATTTCAGGGTGGGCCATGGGTGGGCAGGAAGTAGGGTGGCACCCACTGTTGGTGTTTGCACTGTGCAATATGGCAGAGCTTTCTAAGAATGGCTGTGGGGAGAGACATGCAGGGCTCAGCCAAGGGCCCTGGCAGAAGCTCCAGCCACTGAGCTGGGTATGGGCAGAGAGAGATGACCTGGTTACCTGGGGCTGTACCAGGGGCAGCTGGGGGCCCAGGACCCCAGGCACGGTGGGTCCTGTGATACATGCCAGGCAGGCAGGAAGCTTTGGTGTGACTTGGTGCTCTGGTGAAGAGCCTGAGCAGGCACCTCCTGGCCGTGGACCAGGGTGGCTCAGGGGCAACCTGCCTGCTTCCTGCTTCTGTGGACAGCACTTGGAGCCCAGAAAAGCCCTGCTACTTTGGATCTGCTTTTTTTTACTGTTCAGTCTCAGCAGTTTTTCATGTCAGTGATGCTTCACAGAGGGATTTTGTTTTGTTGCATTGCCTACCTTAATGTTATGTCTTTTGCTGGCAGATACAGACACAAGCCTGAGGTATTCTCACTGCCTTTTCTGGCTAAACTTGATTTTATCTGTCATTTGCCATTTCTCTAGGGCTGGCAACCAGAGCAAGTGCTTGAGACTTTGCTCAGAAATTTTGGGGTTCATCAAGGTAGATGATTTTTGGCTTTCAAACAAGGATGGGAATGCATCCTGGCTTGCATCCTGGTAAAGACAGGGATAAAGCACATGATTTTCTAAAGGATAGGAACTGGACTTGATGCAGGATATGGGAGCTGCTATATCTGAAACATTTTCAGGGTAATGAAGGCAAGGATAGAACGGTTAAGTTCAAAGAAAAATATCTTGGGTTGGGGGAGGGGGGAGAGGATGTGGACAGATAGATGGGCTGCGAAGATAACTTTTGTGGCTGAATTTTGTAGTCTTGTGGAGAAGTGGTGGTGTGAATGTTGAAGAGTCCACAAGAGGGGCAGTGCAATATGAAAATAGAAGATGAAAGTGCGTGTGACAGTTTCAACTGTCAGAAGGACCAGATCTCAGCAGAGAATGGCTGGTGCATGAAGCTCATGACCTGAAGCCTGGAGACCTCTGTTCTCCCTTGCCTAAGGGGCTTGAGAGTGTTGCAGTCAGCACTGCAGGCATTGCCGACAGGGGACTCCAGAAAAGAGCAAGGACAGAGATGAGAGAGATGGAGCAAATAAGATTTGTGTTAAAAACAAAAGCTCTGAGTCTGTCTAGTTAAACAAAGCAGGGGCCATATTGTGTTGTGAGGGTCTGTAAAAAATAAAGCCTGAGGCAGAAGGGTGCTGGGGAAGGGACGGACCTTCAGGGGTGAAAAGAGGAAAACACGGGCTGAATATCTGGAAAAATGGTATATCCAAGGAGCTGGAATGTCTGCAGTGCCATTACCTTGCAGAGAGACAGGAAAGGAAAAGGTTTTCTGTACAAGAATTCAAATTGTCTTTTTTTCAGAGGAAGGTCCTTACTCTGCTCCATCAAACTATATGCCAGGCCAGTGTGTTGGTGAAGGGAGAGTGGTCATTTCCCAGCTGTGCTGGGATCCTCAAGGATGTCAGATGTGCCCCTGCTGGCACCAGGGGTACTAAAATCATCACACATCCCCTGGGCTACCAGCTTTATACTGGTGTGGAGGCTGTGTCCTTTGCTTCAATGATGTTATCTGCTGTGTCCCTTTCCCAACTATTGCCCTGCAGGAGAAGGGTGAGGGAGAGAATTACCCTGTAATTTCCATGCCTTGTTTCCCTAGGATTCTTCTGATGACATGAGGAAAGTCCAAAGGAGGGAGAAGAATCGCATTGCTGCCCAGAAGAGCCGCCTGAGGCAGACGCAGAAAGCAGACACACTGCACTTGGTGAGCACTCCCACCTTCCCCTGGTGCTGAGGACTCATAAGAGACAATGTGCTCTTCCCCTGGGACTCGGAGCAGTGATGCTCAGTGGAGGCAGGACAGGAGAAGTGAGGCCAGGGCAGGATGTAGGACTCAGCTCTTGCAGTGAGAGCACACAGTCCAGGATGACTACCATTGAAGCGTTTAGTTTTGCAGCTAGTTTTGAATCCAGCTTTATCTCTCAGTCTTTCATTACTGGTTTCCTTTCCCAGCCTCTTCTGACTGAGCTCTTTGAAAGCACAGTCTCACCTGGGTTAGCTCTTCCCGGGTTTGAGATTCATGCCACCACTTATGCAGAGGTACAACAGCATACAAAGATGCTTGTCTGTGGCACTGTGGGCACTGCCAACAGCTCCCAGTGCGAAGAGTTAGATACCTGCCTTTCGGGAGACAGTCACTTCTGGCTGTGTGTGTTTGGGCAGGCCTATGTAGTCAGTGTTGGAGCATAAGGGCTGGGATGCTCTGCATTTTGCATATTGATAAGTGCAGTCCCATGTATTTTGGGCCACTGGTGGGAATGATGAAGAACATGCAGCCTGCAGTGTCCAGAAACCATCTTCATCCCTGTGCTGGGCTTGGCTGCCCTCTGAAAAGTGGTAGTTGAGCTCATGTTTGACAAAACTTCCTTTGATTTAGCACTCTCCATATTCCCATTATTGGAAATAATTCTTCATAATCCAGTTCTGAACCTTCCTCCTTACATAGTGCCCTTAGTCCATGGTTGGAGCTAGGTTTAAGACAGAAATTTCACTCTTTTTCTCAGTAGCTGATGAACCTTCTAGAGCTGCCATAGCTCTAGGCTGACTGAATTACATCAGCCAGCAGCAATGGCTCTGGGCAACTCTTTATGAGAGAGGTGAGAAAGTACCCTTTCCTTGGGGTCAGTGCTCTTTCCACAGTAATCCTAGAGGTAGGTATGGGCTCTGAGCTTCCCCCAGGAAAATCCTGCCTAGCTGTGCACCAAGCAGAATTGGGCTGCTTTTCTCAGAGCAGATAACAAACCACTTGCTTATTGGTTTACTACTGCTCAGCTAGCATTGATAGCACACAGTCCTTTCCTGCCCATTGGGATGGGGCAATGGGGCTAAAGTCCAGTTTGGATCTCAACAGGCAGATGAAAAAATGCAGGGAGGCAAGTAGATGATGGATGGTAAATTTCTGCTAGTTTTTTTTAAATTCCAGTGGACAGTGACACCCTGCTATTCCTGGGTTCATTCCCTGAACACTCTTTGCCTTTGGTCGATTCTGCATCAGGGCCTTTGTTTTTCTGATGTGGTTCTTCACAGAAAAGCATGGCTAGTTTTGAGCTATGATGGTATGAAAGGGGGCACCAGCTCCATCTGCCCCAGGGTTTTCTAGCTTGTGTTTTGAGGGGAATGAGTCATGGGAAAGCTGGGACTCCTGGCCCTTAGGTGATTCCCATCAGTTCCTGAGTTCAGCAACAGTCACGATTTCCAAACCATTTGGCCTGCAAGATGCTGTTTGCTGTGTGAGCTCCTGCTGTGACAGCAGCTGTAATTTCTGGGTGCATTTCAACTTGTGCACAGAGTGGGCACCACCAGGAATCAGCATGGCAGTGGAGGGGTGAGTGGAAGGTTCACTTTGACAAGGTGGTGGTGCAGCTTTCCAGAGCCTCCAAGTGCTGGGTCTTGCTTTAGCTCTCTCGGTTGAGTTTCCAGTCCTCTGGTCCTGCCCAGGCTGCTGGCTCCATGGTCAGCTGATGCCTGCAATGCTTCTGCCTGGAGCTAGCTGCACTTCAGCAGAAGCAGAGGTAGCAAAGGCTTTGATGCTCTCAGCATTGTTGAGACAAGGCTGAGCATCATTATTAACCCCTTTGTTGTTATTCTCATTAATACCAGTATTAATTCAGTTCTTCTGAGGCCTTAGTTTCTCTTTTCTTCTGACTCAAGCGTCTCCCCTTCCTCCCCATCTCGCCGCTGCTTTCCTCGGCTGCTCGCAGGAAGCAGTGAGTCTCTTCTTTCCAGGGCCATGACAGGTTTCCTGTGGCAGGTGGTTTTCTGGTTAAAGACGGCGGTTATTCAGCGTGCTCTCCCCTGGGGGCTGGGCTGCCCGGGAAGCGCCCGGAGATGTGTGTGTGCGAGAGAGGGAACGAGAAAGCCTGGGCGGGAGCAAGCCACAGTCAATTCTCGTAAGCCGGGGCTGGGGAGCGTGGCTGGGGCTGCCGGCATCGCACCCACACCCGGCCCGGCCAGCTGGCGGAGGAGGGTTTGCCCAGGCGTGGCTCTGTGATGAATTTACCAGAAATAAAGCATTCTGGAAATTCTGTGGGGCAGAGAGGTGAAGTACCACAACCCTCATGTCCCTACCTCATCCCTGTGGGTCCCATGCTGAGGAATCCCCTGTGGTTTTGTCTCCTCAGGAGAGTGAAGACTTGGAGAGACAGAATGCTGCCCTGCGCCGGGAGATCAAGCAGCTGACAGAGGAAATGAAGCACTTCACCTCGATGCTGAGCTCCCATGAACCGCTCTGCTCCATCCTGACATCCCCTCCACCGCCTCCAGAAGTGCTCTATGCCACACACTCTTTTCACCAGCCCCACATTAGCTCCCCACGCTTCCAGCACTGAGCCAGCCAGCAGGACAGAAGCCTGCCAGCTCCACTGATGGAGAAGTAACTTTGTGGGGCTTGCTTTTCCATCCAAGGGAAGGAATTGGACAGATGGACATTCCTCCTTAAAGTATGTATTCTGAGTGATTTGCCTAAGACTTGCTCCCTGGGCAGAAATGGCAGAGTCACCATGAGGTATCTTTGAACAGTTTTCAGCTTGGATTCTGGGAGGAAGAGGCAGTCACAAAAGGGCACCAACCCCCTTCTCTGGCCCTTATTTGGGGAGACTCACAGGACTGTGCAGCACTGGCAACCTCCATAAGAGCAGCTGGCTGTGGCATGCAGCAGCCAGACCTCCAGGAAAAGGAAAGGGAGCAGGGGTAGAGGGGAAGGTTGGGAGCCACAAAGTGGCAGGGCAAAGCTGGTTTATTTTTGTAAAATAAAGATTGAAAATTCTTAACTCTTTGTTTCCAAAATAGAATTTGAGTCATTCCTAAGGCCTGGCATGATTTGTGAAGCCACAGTGACGACACAGGCAGCAGGAGGGGAGAACTTGGAGTGCAGAAAAGAGCCCTACATGCATAGGAGTCTAATATAGGGCCAGCAGCCAGAGCCCCATTTAAAAGGGAGGCCCATGCATATAGGCTGAGCAGGCTGAGGAGCAATGGTTTGTGGGGTGATGAGGTCCCTGGGGAGGATAGATCCCTCCTTGCTGCAGGGCTGGACCTGGCTAATGAGTGTGACGTGCCATGTAGTATCACAGGTCTCTTCTCAGCTGAGCCTCTCAGCTCCCTGCTACTAGTGGCTGTGCTTCCACATGCTCTCCTTGCATGTGTGGAGGTGCACTGCCTTGTTGTGTCAGTTCACAGGCAGGTCTTGGTGGGCTGGTGGAGCCTTCAGTTTGGCCAGCAGCACAGCTGGGAAGGAGTATCATGGCATGGAGGGAGCTGGTGGTGTTTTCCTGGTGTGTACAGGAGAAGCAGGACCAAGCAGGACTCTTGCTCCAAGGTACCCTGCTAAGGCATGTAGCTGCAGCCTACATTCTTTCCCCTTGCCCATCAGTCACAGCTTCACAAAAGGCTGCTGCACTACCTCATGCATTGAAACAGATGAAACTTGAAAGGCTAGAGAGGAGTAGATTAGTACTTCTGAGTCTGATTTGTTGGAAACACAAGCCGGTCTATACAAGCAATCTCTGCACCTTACCACACCAGCCAGCAGCCCACTTATCAGCCCCATTCTACACACAAGGCTGAAGCCCACCTGCCAGTGGTTCTGTTGCTAGCAGTGGCCCAGGACTGCTATCATCTTCAAGGAGCATCAGCTGCAATCTTTTCAGCATAGAGTACCACAAGCAGTGCTGCTGATGTAGGCTTTTAAATGAGGGAAATAGACCAAATTTGTAGATATCCTTGTTGCAGGCACAGAGAAGCAGCCTGTTTGTGGGAACTGACAGTGGTCAGAACATGGATTCTTAGGCTCCAGGCAGTGCCTTGAAGCCTGCGGGAAAGCCAAGGACAAAACTCTTTCAGTCTGGTCTGGAAAATCGTCAAGAGAAACCAAAAACAATCCCTATAAACAATCCTGTAGATAGCCTCCTCCTGACACCTAGTGTTTTTCCAACTTGTTTACTGGTAGAAATGTTTATGAAAAGGTGGTGCCCTAAAAGACCAATCCTATTCATTGTAGCGAAACAATGTATAAAAAAATCTATCTTTCAATAAACTTTGCTGTAAGCCCTCCCAAAAACCAGAGTTCTACATGTCATTACATGAGCCGTCCTGAATTGTAACAATGGCTTATTTCCAGGTGGGTTTTGGCCCATCATCATAGCCCTCAAGAGCAGTTGGATAAAGTCTGTAGTGTGCCATGCTGGTCACATTTTCTCTCTCTGGTTTGCACTAGCAAGATGATAACCAAATACTGCCATGTCTCAGCAAGCTGTCCTCAGGATAGGCGCAAGTAGCCCTGTGATTTCTCCTGCCATGGCCTGTTCAGAGGCTTGTGAGCCTCCTGCCTCCAGTTTCTGTGCCAGCAAGGGAAGCACTGTGGTCAGAGATGCCTGGTGTCAGCACACTGGCCTGGGTGTCACCCTATACCCAAGGTGTCATGTACAAAAGCAGTGCTGAGGCAATGGGTGATTGCACTGGCCCTCCCTGTCTGTGTGGCTCTGGGATGAGCACATTCAGGGAAGGACATAGGGAAGGACAGTGGTTATTCCAGCCAGGGAACTGGGTTTCTGCATATATGACATGCAGAATACATTTACAGAAACAATTTCAATGTGTCTTACACCACCGCTCTCTGCTAGATCTTACACTAATAGGCTTCACTCTAACCATTGGTTCAACAAACAGAGCTGCTGATTCCTTGTACAGGCCATGCTTTGAGCCAGTCAGACTACACAGGCTCTTCCCAAGGTGTTTTTCTCTGTAATTTGTCCCTTTAAGCCTGAGAGAGACAACTGACTCCAGCTCTAGATGAGCTGCTGGTGGATTTTCTCCCAGATTTTTCACTTTCACTTTTGCTGTTCCTTAGGGTTCTGATGTTCCCATGCTTCCTGGTTTACAGTCAGAGAAAAAAGCTACTGCTACCTTGCTTGGGGCTTGCTTGGAAGGTACTGCAGGCTCATGCTCTTCACTGGAGGATGCAACAGAGTCCCACCAAAGCTTGCAGTGTCACCTACAGTGAGAGATCTCCACCCTTGCTGCGACATTTGTATTTTCTCATGGCTATAAAATGCTAAGCTTGGTTTTAGCTGCTGATGGAGGAGTCCCTACCATGATGTACATGTCACCTATGCCCACTCAGATATGGAGCCAATATTTTTTGCTGCAAAGCTGTTGAAGTCTAGATCCTTCAGGCTGGGTGGGGTTCTGTGTAATGCCCATAGAATTGCTAGACCCAGTCACTGGAAACGTCTCAGACATATTACTGCAACTCAGAACGAAAATAACCAGCAAGTGGTGAGACTGGGAGATGGGTTTGCAACAACATCCTCTCCAAAACCTAAACAATATTCTTGGCATCATGTGTCCTCCCTCTGTGTGGCTGACTGTGAGCTGGAAGCCTCCTACCAGTGCTGCACTCAGCCGTTTTGGACAAACCAAGCCATTTTGGTGTTCGTTGGTCCTAGAAGACACATCTTCCAATCTGACTTGGCTTTGCCCCCGTCTTGCCCACAAAAACCTGATCACAGAACATGATCTGCATGGTTCAAGCCCGTTTTGACCTCGGCCGCCTTCTGTAATTGTGAGGTACCTGGGAGGCAGTCTCTCTTTGTTTATAAAGAATGGTTCTCCTGGGAGAATGTCCTTATCACCCAAGCAGCAAGGGACAACATATCCTTTCTGCCCTTTCAAACAGCGTAGGGAAAAACGATCTTTTCCTAAGGCTATTTGCAGAGCTGCACAAATTGCTTATTCCAGCTGTGTGAGGAGATCACTCCCTTTCCTGGGCTCCCGGCCTCTTCTCTACATTCCTCACGCACTACTTTTGATTTCTAAGTAGCCAAGTGCCTGTCCTCTGGTGTGGCCCTCACTGTTGTCCGCAAATGAACTGTAAATGAGCCTAAACGAGGAGCAAGGTGCAGGGAGGTGGCCAGGGCAATCATTGTCGATTGCTTTCCATTATCTGCTCCTCCCAGCAACGCAATTCCTGTAATTTTCGTTTCCTTGGCATCTGGCATTCCTCAAGTGTTGCGTGTATTATCTGGCCGTGCCCGGCCTCCAGGAGCACTGAGTTGCTGGCTGCTCCAAGGGAAGGGGATGTTTCTGGGCACACAACTGGATAAACCGGGTGATGTCCGGGCCTGTGGAAGCCTGTCCCTGCCCCAGTAGGATGTCAGCGCCTTTCTGCTGCGCTACGGAGCTCCTCACTGAAAACCTCTCTCAAAGCCGTACATAAACGAGGGCTCACAGGAGGCTGAGAGACTTTTCCAGCCAGGGAAGGCCAGACAGGAGGGAGACTGCTCTGCCGTACAAGCATAGACGGCCGAACACTGCGTGTGTGCTGGCCTCTGCTGGGGGAAGGCGGAGCGCTCACAGCCGGCACCTGCATTCTCTTGGCAGAGCAAGGGACAGACTAAGCAGCTCTGTTGCCCATTTCGCTGTGGTTCCAAAGTATTTATGCGCTTCTTTCACAAATCCCATCTCAGAATTTACTTCTGTTAGAGCTGCCAGCCTGAGTTAGCAAGAGGATAACCTCCTGCATGCCAAACCAAAGCAGCAGCCCACAAAAGAGACCCTCTCTGCTTCCTGCAATGATCACAGCGTACAGAGCAGCACTAGTCATACAAAAATGCTGGCTGGATGCTAATACTTCAGCACACAGAGATCAAAGAAGATCAGGAATCACTGCTAAGAGACAAAGTATTTTTATAAATCACAGTCTGTCAAGAAGAGAAAAAGAAAGCATGACATTGTTAAGATTTTCTCTGAGTGGACAGCCCTGTGCTTTCAGTGTCTGTGTTCTGCTGTGTTTTTGCCACCTTAGTGATTGTTGACCTGGAGGAGATTTGAGCAGTGAGGCAGAGTGTATCCATGAATTTTTTTTGAGGTTATTCAAAAACCATACTAAATGTTAGGGAGTATATATTCATTGCTTACCAGGGCAGGGTTACAATCGGTGTGTTAGGGTTAGAACATGAGACTATAATTTTTATTGCAGCTGAGGTTGCAGACACCAGCTCCTGAGAGCTCTCCTGCCTCAGAGACATCCATGCAGTGACAAGACACCTTCCCCCCAACCCTTGTACCAGTTTTGTGTTTTTTGCTAAGACACTATCAACTTTTCTCCCCTCACAACAGCAGTGGTTTGGTGCCATGGTCCTCAGAACTTTTCCCAGATTTGTTTTTTTTTGCCGCAGTGTGAGTGGGAGAAAGAAGAGGGAAATGCCTGAGTTCAGCAGTGAAACTATGCACATTTCCAGCACTCTTATATTATTAATTAATGTCAGCTGCAAGCTGTAGAAGATTAAAATCTTTTTCTCATGTCATTGCCATGAACTGGTATGACTCACAGAGATGGAGGCTGGAGGATGATGAGTAAGAAGGGCTTATATACTTCAAGGTTTGGTATCTGGGGTTAATCTGTGACCCTGATCTGGACAGGGCATGGAAAACTATGGCTGAGTTTTGAGGCTAATTTAGTCTTTTTTCACTTCTTTTATTTTGAGCTGAACAAAGAGATCTTTGTATCTCATGTGTACGCCTGGTACACAGCAGAGGAGTGAGGTGGGTTTGCTCCAGTAACAGAGCTTATGCACAGCTTTCCTCACAGCTGTCTGTATCTCCACAGCTTTTCACAAGCAAAGGTTGAGAACTGGGCTTAGATACTCAAGCAGCACAGCAGGCTAACCACAGTTACACAGTTTTTGGATTAGAGCCGGTTCTCATCCGGCCTGATCAGAGAATGGGGCAGAGCAAGTTGATATGTTTGCAGAAGGCCATGCAGAGGTAGCATAAGCACCCTGTGTCTGGAGGGGTGTGCACTAACCAGAAACCAGCACCTTTGAGGCACCATGCATGCAAGTGCTCCTCCATCCTGTGCACTCCTTTTACATCTTTTTCTTACTGCAAGGAGGCATCTGTGAATATTAGCACTTCAGCCATGCCCTCCCATCTACTCTTCACAGTTCATCTACTCTTATGCAATTCATCCACACAAATATCACATCTGAACTGGACAGGGTTAAATGAAAGCCATTGCTCTGTTAAAGCCAGGCTTTGAACAGGGAGGTTGGATTTGCAAAGGAGTGGTAATTTCAAGCTGCTCTCAGGCAAGCCCTTGCAGCCCCGGCCGGAAGGTGTCAAACTGGAAAAAAATAGTGCCCCTGGCAGGGCCACACAAATCACCACAATTCTTTGTGCCCCTGTAAAATAGACACTGATGATGCATTCTCCCTGAAGGTCCCAGAGAGTGAGAGCTACACATGAAATATGCTGAAGGGGAGCAAAACATTATTTCCCTTCCCTGAGCTCTACTTCCAAAAGGCCTAAAGCTTTGGACAGTACAGGTTGGGTGCTCAGTTAGCCTCTGCACCACTTCGGTGGTTCTGAGGTCTGAAGCCTTCTCTAGATGAGATTTTAGACTGTGCAACCAAGCCATTGTGTTTTGTTTAGAGGAAGGTAATTTTTGCAAAATTTGAGTGCTGCAGAGGTTGCCTGCTGCGTTGTTATGAATGGAGTTCTCCATCACTGTTCATGTACCCAGATCTTCACACCAAAAATGTAACAGGAAAGATTCTTAAGGATTTAGGGTATCAAAATAATTGTGTATCTAAACTACAGTAATAAACTAATCCATTGCCTTAATAAGCTGTATTCTGGGTGGCTCTCGGGATGCAGAAAGCTCTGGACGCCAGCAGAGGGCTTGTAGGGTTCCCTGCTCCATCGGGGAACACCACTGGCTTTGTCCAGGGCAGCAGCCCTGCCAGCCCATGCTTCACTGTGTGTCTCAGCTCAGCACTGCATCCAGGTGTGACCCCGAAATGAGTGGCTCTGCCAGCTGTTCGAGTCTTGTCATTTGATCTTACATTACAACTACCTGGCCTCTGAAGAACTTCACTAAAGCAGTTTAGGTGCTGAACCCAAAATAAAGTCTTTTCCCTCCACTAACAAAGATCTTGTAATCCTTCCTGCAATGTCTGTTGTGAAAAGCTGTGTGGGATATCTGCTGACAGTTCTTCTAGACCTAAATGCTATCAGTCAAAATGTGATAGAGCCGCCTAAGAGGTAAGCTAGTTAGACTTTGTTAGTGCAATGATGAAATTTAGAGGCACAAGCAACAAGGCTGAGTGTTTGAAAGCATGGGACATCCTGTGATCCTTTGAGGTTAGCTACTTCTCATTTAAAAGGAACCTAGAGAACTGCATGGATGTAAAATCTGGTAGATCCTTGAGTACTTGCTTTTCCTTAGTAGTTTTTTTCTTTTGTTCACCTACTCCTTGCATCTCTGAACCTGTGTGGAGAGAAAAGACACCCAGGAATTGTACTATTCACAATAATTTTCTACAATACCTTTTGTAAACTCCCCATGCCAATTTTCTTCACCCATTCATATCACCTTGCTTGTCATTGAGGCCTGTTGCCATCTGAACTATCACTGCTGTCACCATCCCTAGCATTTATACTTATCGGGTAGACTTTGAGTATAGCAAGCTTGTTGCAAGTCTTTACATAACATAAAGGAACTGTATGTCCTAATTGGTCATAAAGGCAGCATATATTCCAAGAGTGTCAGTGTTGGATTTCTTGAAATCGGTAGGGAAGAAGATTATAGAAGATTATTATTATAAGGCTCTACCTTATGGCCTGTACTGTTACACTTAATTTGGGTCCTGCTTCTTCCTCTGATTTAGTGCATTCCAGTCTTCACAGATACTTTTGGCTCTAGGATCCTATAAGCTTTTTAGCACTTCTGTTAATCTTCATGAAAAGGAGATTTCCCTCTAGCTTTAAAATCCACTTCAAGGGGTTGTCCTGAAATATAAATAATTTTCCATGGCTAAGAAATTTTTATATAAATATGCTGTGATGAGGGAAATCCAAAAGCAGCTGCTCTGTTGCTTCAAGAAGGGAAAGAGGAATGTGAGTAGAAACAGATGCAGCAATAGAGGAGGAAATGCAAAGCACAGGGGTTTTATTTTAGTATTTTATAATTAGAAATTGGCAAATTATATAAAGGGATGATTGAACAGTTCACAGAGTTAGTAACAAAACAACCCTGAAATCCAAGGACAGGAGTTCAAGGAAATGTGGGCCTGTAGGTATGAAAAACCCTTGTCTGACTCGGCTTTGAGGAGCCAGTGTTGCTTCCCGCCCTGGCTCATGTTCACTTGACAGGCTGCAGTCACCAGAGGCTGGGCACTGTTTTCATATGTCTGATTTCAGCTGTTATTTTCAGCAGAGCCTTTGTTTTAGTCATTTTTAACTTATAATTTGACTTTTCTGACAGGACTAAGACATTGGAGCAAATGGCTCCTTGCTCGTCAGGCTCTGATTTGCTGCAGATCTTATGCTGATGCTGAGTAAACCTGAGGATTTCTGAGAGAAATTTAGGAGCTGAAGGTGGGGCAAAAACAAAACTCAGTTTGACAGACTGTGTTTGATCCCAGTTTGGAGTAGAGATGGCAGGAGGCAAAGGACCCAACGTGTCTCAGTCATCTCCCTTATGTCTAAAGATTTGTCTATTGCATGTGTGTTCCTTTTTCAGCCATGTATTAAGAAATTTAACTGTTCTCTGTGTCTTCCTGGTGTGTGACAGTATCTCCTCAATTCCTAATTTGTTCTCTTTATACTTTTTCTGCTTGTTCTTTTTCTGAAAACCACATTCAGTCACAGGCATCTTCCTCTTTGCTGCCCAGGGACCTTATGACAGCAGGCTGCCATACAGTACCTAATTCCATTATCCTGCATTTACCTGAGTTTACAAATTAAAGATGCCAGGGACTGTGATAATACTTTTGGTTACAGATAGCTAAAGCTACAGTCCTAAAGTCGTTTCAACCTAAATACAACATGTAGGTGACATATTTAAGTTAGGCTTGACTGACTCAGTAATGTCTCAATCATCCGCAAATTTTGTTCCTTGCACTGCTAAGGGGATAGTAAATGATGGTCCTCTGAACAAACCAGATTGCCATCCTAAAAGTTGCCTGTACATTTCTTTTCTTGACTTTGTTTTTTGACTGCTCTTTAATCAATGATAGTGATTACCTCTGTGTAATCTTGATTTCTGCATAATATCATGGAGAATTTTATAAATGTATTTTCAAATCTTATCAACCTAGAAGTTAATCATCTATACTGTCTCACTGTTTTATCATTAGAGTTCTCAGACTAAGCAGTTGTTGAACCATGATAGTCTTTTTCCTGCTCCATTTCATCTCTGCCCTATCTGTACTGCCATCACTCATTGCATTCCCGATAACATTTAGATTACAAATTTGTTACAACAAATTCCTTTATTATTTCTGTTGTCTCAGTGCAGAGCTTCGAGTTAATTTTGGTTGCCTAATTTAATAATAAATGGGACTGAATACTTCTTTTCTGTTTTTTGCTTCTAAATTTGCCTTTCTTATTTATTATGTAAAAGGGGTACATTATGACTGTATTGTACCATTGTGAAAAGCATCCCAGGTGAGGCTGGAGGTTCCTTGGCAAAGCTGTGGGCTGAGGAGGGTGAGAATAGGAGGGTTTGCAGCTTTGCCCTGTGGAACTTTCAGCAGAGTACTTAGGGAAGGCTGTACTGGTTCTGCTTGCCTCCAGCTCTGCTTCTGGCCGCTGCTGGGAGTAGTAAACCCAAGCAGGTGACAAGGAATAAGCTTGGTGAGGATACACAGCAAGAACCACTTAAACTGACATTTGTGCTCCTTGGAATAATTTGTGCAAAGCTTTTTTGTTTTGGGGTTTTGCTTGTTTGTTTGTTTGCTTTAATGGTAAATAAGAACAGAAAGGCATCAAAGCTGTTTGTCTTTGCTCCTCACAGTAGGTAGATAACTCAGAGGACAGCAGCAGTAAACTCTGACAGTGTTCCACCAAGTATGCAAAAAAGGATACATTATGATGCAGCAATCAAGTAAATACAAGCCAGAGAAACTTCACTTTTTCATACTCTGTATTCCTTTGTTTCAGGAATACAACATCCAAAAGACGTGGCTCCTATTTTTTCGAATGAATTTTGACCTGTGTGCTAAATGCTGGAAGAGAGCTGAACACCAACAGCAAACTCGGGTCCTTGTGCTGAGGAATGTTTATGCAATTCAGGTAACATGATGCTAATTAAATGAACTGTAGATCATAAATGATCTCCAGGCAGGCATCTGCCAGTGGCGTGTTGCTCAAGTAATGGGAAAACAAGCGCTGACTCATTAACTGCGAATTCCCCATGAGAATGGAAACAAACACCACTTTTGGCTCTTTTACTTCAGCGACGCTGAGATGTTTTAATTTTGATTTCACTGGATATTTTCACTCCCTAGTGTGCCATTGCGAAAAAAACCATCAGAGGCCAACCCAAACCGGTTCCTCTTCCAGGATTCCACCCTGGCATCTCTGGGGGCGTCGGGCATTGCCCACTCGCTCTCCCAGGTCACAATTCCGCTCAGCCCACGTCCCGCTCATCACT
>JANPWX010000317.1:862433-897951 GCA_024734555.1 Trochalopteron elliotii
CGTGGTGCCGGCGGGGAACCGTGCCGTGCCGTGCCGTGCCGTGCCGAGCCGAGCCGAGTCGGGTCGGGTGCGGCCCACGGTGCTGGCATGGTGTTGCAGGAGCCCGCCGGGGCGCCGAGTCTGTCGACTGCGGCGGGAGGGGTCGGTGATGCCGCCGCCGAGGTACAGCTGTCCCGGCTTCGCTGGGCTGTGCTGCTGCTCTTCAGCAGCTACTCCCTGTGCAACGCCTTCCAGTGGATCCAGTACGGCAGCATCAACAACGTCTTCGTGCGCTTCTACGACGTGAGCGCCTTCGCCATCGACTGGCTTTCCATGAGCTACATGCTCATCTACATTCCCCTGCTCTTCCCTGTCGCCTGGCTGCTGGACAAGAGGGGCTTGCGCCTCATCGCCCTGGCTGGCTCGGCCCTTAATGCCGTGGGTGCCTGGGTGAAGCTGGGCAGCCTGAAGCCGCACCTCTTCCCCGTCACAGTTCTGGGACAGGTCATCTGTGCCGTGGCCCAGGTCTTCATCCTGGGCATGCCTTCACGCATCGCGTCGGTCTGGTTTGGCTCCCACGAGGTCTCTACCGCCTGCTCCATTGCGGTTTTTGGGAACCAGGTAATGGGCAGCTGCACACCCGCTGGCCACGCATGTGGGGCGGGCTGTCCCGGAGACCGGGAGTGCTAAGGGAGCCGACCAGGGAGGGGTAGGAGATGCACATGGCCTGAAGGGCAGCTGCAGGGATAACACGAACTTACATGAAATTCTCTCTGGAAAAGGCAGCTGGTATCTGGAAGGATGCCGCTGGTGTTAGCCTGAGGGCTGATGGTGGTGGCAGAGGCAAGCGGGACTTCCATCTACAAAGTTCAGGGCAGCATGGGGGTTAGGTATGATTCTGGCTGTGAGAGGGCTTTAGCTCAGGATTTTCTCCAGCGCTCTCCACTTCCTGTGTGTGTGAATCTTCAGTCCAGGGCTGTGATTCAGTAGAACTGTGAAGAGCCTGGAGGGGGGAAAGCACAGTGCTGAGAAATTGTTTCAGGCAGAATGTCCTTCAAATCTTGTATGTGCAGTTGTATCTGGACTTGACACTGCAATATCCTCTTCCTGCTGACAACTAGATGGGACAAAGGAGATTAGCTGTCTGCTGAAAACATTATCATTGGGCCCTGGAGGAAAAGGACTTTAGCACTTTCACACGTCTTAAAAGTAGATACAGAGTTTCCACAAGCAGTTGCTTTGGAAAAAAGAAAAGTTCCATCAGGCCAGTGTGAGGTCGGCTCCCGAGGACTCTTCTATCAATGCGGGTGCCGGAGGCCAGCGACCCACACTTGCTCCAGCTGTGACTGTTTTTTCTGGTAGCCAGAGGAGATAAATTTTTATACAGCTTTGAAAGGATCAGGGAAATAGCTTCTTGACCCTTGCACCGGAACACCTGCTTATACCAGTTGCATGAAGTGAATAAGGCAATACTGATGCAGTGGGGCATAAGTGAAATGAGCCTGGCTCTGCAGCTCTGGCACAAAGAAGAGGAAAGTGGAACTTGGCATTAGCTGCGAGGCTGTGCCTGTGCCCCTTGCTTTGAGATGCAGTGTACTCCCTTGCATGTGACTCTGTGCTCCACCCTGGACGGTTCAGCCTGAGTGACTGCCATTCTGATCTGAATGGTTTTCTATTCAGGTGGCTTTTAATGCAGGCTGCTTCTTCCTGTGTTTCTGTATTTATTTAGATACTGCTGAGGCAAAAAGAGGTGAATGCCTGGAGATGGTATTTGAGGAAGAGTAGTTTCCTGAAAACAGGACTAGGGAATTAAGGGGATCGCTTCACATCTTTTGGAAGCAGAAAACATCTTTCCTTGAGTGCATCTAAGCTTTCCTTTTTGCTCTTATCATCCGTTCTAGTGGGCTGGTTTTTATGTGTTTTTAAATGCATCCTTAGAGTGTAAGGCATCTAACTTGGCATGAGCAAATAAGTAACTGAGTATTTTGCTGTCACATTTCTTAAAAATTATTCATGTGGAGTTACTCAACAGTGTGCATTAGAAATCCAAACAGTGAGGCTGTCAGCCTGTTCTATATGCCTGTGTGGAGTCATCATCATCCCAAAAGGAGTGGCTTAGTGTAAAGCAAAAAGCTTAAGTGTAAAGTGTAAAGCTTTTTAAAGCAAAAGTGTAAAGCTTTTTTTGCGAAAAGCAAACTTTGGCTACCCTTTTGGTGCTCCACACTGCTCTGGCGATTGAACTGACATGACAATGAGACATCAGTTCTGTACAGTCTTAGCTTTGTAAGCCTGGACTGTCCTTTTAGAGAACTGGGGAAGTTAGAAATGGTAGTGACTAAAGACAGACCATACTCCGTAGGAAAGGCCTATTTATTCCCGTAGTCAAGCATAATCACAGTGAATGAAAACTAGCTATTTTGTTTACTGGTGAGGTTGGGCAAGGGGAAGAAATAGAGGCATACATTCTTCCTGACTGCAGTTAAAGACTGTATTAGAAAGTGTTGGCAAGGGATATAATACCGTGGTTTTGTAATTGCAGTACGGTAAATTATTCCCTATGCTCGTTTCTCTACAACTGTATGGTTCTCCTTGCCATGTCACTTAGTTTAATTATTATTATTATTGAATACCAAGCACTGTTGTCCCTCTCCATTAGGAATTGCAAGCAACTGCATGAAGAAGCAGGGAAATGTCACTGCTTCTTTATTTGCTATACCTGCCCTCTTTCTGCTCTTGCTCTCTTGGCCCCAGGCTGCACTTCAACAGTACTGTCCTGAGGAAAAAACCTTGTCTGCTGGCTCATGTTGGTCTGCTGGGGCCATGTTTGCTCAGGACACTGCCTCTGCTTGCTTGACTGATGGTAACCTTCAAGTTCAAAATTAGCCCTGGAGAGTAAATCATTGAATCAATCAGACCAGGTATTAAATACCCTTTTAAAAAATCCAACAATCCCTAGTAAGGTATCAGAATCACCTCACTTGTTTCTGGCCATATTTTGGCAGTGGTATCTGAAGTGCAAAAACTGGTTAGATTGATCACTCTTGAATCAGTGCTGGAGAGCTTCTAGAGGGGTGTGAACACCTGTGAATGTGATCACACTCTCTTGTTTACCCACTGCTGGTTTTCATGACATTTTACTTTTCCACATTTTAACAGGAAGATACATAGGTGTTTTTCCTTTTTTTCTCCTTGTCATGGGAGTTCATGTGTGGGGAGGTGTAGAATGAAGTCCACATGTCAAATGCTTTAGCATTAATATATCAGTGTTATTGAAATACTACTGGCTTCTTACTGCTTGAAAGACTAGGAAAAATCTATATGGGGACTCCTCCTCATGCTGAAGATCTGGGGTAAAGAAGCAGAAGTGTTAATGCAGAGTTCACTAATGTTCTTCAGATGTATTTTAATATTAGCAGGAATTTGTCTGACATGCTTATGAAATACAGCTGTCAGTAGTAGTGTGCCTGCTACATCAGCAGTGTTCCCTGTGGAACACCTCGGTGCTGGATATCTACGTGAAGCCCCACACACGAGGTGGATAGGAGAGAGTGGTCTGAGTAAAGCCATGCTGTTACCATTTTGTTGTATTGATTCATCAGCTGTGCCCCTGTTTGGGATTGTGGTTCAGAGCTGACAGGCAGTAGCAAGCAGGCTTCTAAACTTCTGTGCTGATGGCAGACTGTCCATCATTCTGCTGTGATGTGACTTCAGAGATTTAGGGCTTCTGTAACAGAAACAGCCTGAGGCAGAGATTTTAGGTGGTATTTGCAGCCTGCTGGGAGTGGCAGTCTCGAAGTGATTAGGTGATGGCTTTTGAAATAGTCAAAGCTGGTGATAAGGTGTAAAAATTCAGGG
Organism: Trochalopteron elliotii; assembly: GCA_024734555.1. Taxonomy (NCBI): domain Eukaryota; kingdom Metazoa; phylum Chordata; class Aves; order Passeriformes; family Leiothrichidae; genus Trochalopteron; species Trochalopteron elliotii. Next base: position 866,268 of record JANPWX010000317.1, read on the forward strand.
AAATGTTCTCTCTCTCACTCTTGGTGGGTCCTTTCTTCTGTTTTGAATTGAGGGAAAGAGTCTGCCTGGGGTAGTGGCTGAGGTGGGTTTTGCCGTGTAGTTGGGTCTGCAACATCTGAATAGCCATTGCTTTGGAGCTGGTAATCCTACAGTGCTGTTTGTGCTGGACATGTGCCATTGTTTGATGCCTCACTGATAACTCTGTTCTGTACCTTTTGCCCTTCAGGGAAGGCAACATCTTAAAGTCTAAGAAGCATTGTGGAAATGTATCATATCCTGTGGAATCCTTGTCTTCCAGTCTTAAGGTGAACTTCTTGATCTGCTTTGGCTGCCCTGTCTCTGCTGGAGAATTCCCATTCCTTCAAATGATTCCCTGTTAGAAATATGGACAGGCAATCTGTCTCACAGCTCTCTAGCTTGGCCCTGTATCTCTCAGAGTTTTAGCTATCAGAATAGAGAAGATTTTAGTGGCAGTAGCTAATGGTTGACACAGTTGATTGTAGTGACAGTAGTTAATGGGTGACATTCTCCAGCTCTGTCTCCTTTCTCTCCCTGAAAAAAAAAAAAGGGCAGGGCGGATCAGAGTGCTGGGATCTCAAGGAGTGCCATGTGGCCAACTCTCCAAGATCCTGGACGTGGCTCAGTGTGGGAGGGTGTGCTGACCAAACAGCAATGTGGCTTTTGCAGGAATGCCTCAGTTTCTATAAATGGACATGAGAGCCTGAAATGAACTTTTCCTACCCATTTCATATGGTGCTCCCTTCCCAGACCGAAGGCAGTTCCCCTTTCTCTCTCACAGAAGTTGGTTTTTGGGTTAAGTTCTGCCTGAAAGTTTAAACAAATGTCTGCAGTGTTTCTGATTGGAGGGCCTACCCTATAGCAAGCACCCTCAGCACTTGCTCTGCAGGATATCCAGGATTGTCTGTGTGAAGTGACTGGAGTAGGTCCTTGACCAAAGCATATCCTCACTGAAAATTCTAGTAGCAGCTGAGGTAGCTGTCAGAGCTGAAACCCCTCTGTTTTGTTCTCTCTCTTGTCTACTGCTGTTGTTTTGCTGTGTTGCATTTGTTTCCCAGCAGACTGGGGGAAGGTGCATTCAAGGCTGATAGGCCCCGAATGACCCATGCAGGGGAATAGTCTTCACTGTACAGCATTGCATCATATTAAGCATTGTGAGATGATGCCACAGAAGCAGAAGTGTGCTGCAGAAGGGAGCTTGCTTTCTTTTCAGATGAGCCTTGGTTGTGCAAGTGCAGTTTGGAAAAAAACAAAAGGTCTCTCACATTAGTGGGAAAGTAAAATACAGCTTAAGCCTTATCTCATCACTAGGCTCGATTACAATTTTTCCTTTCACAACTTGTGTACTTCTTTATTTTTTCTTAAAACACTGCAAAAAGCTTACATAAACTGTGCAAATATGCACATTGACTTCCTGACTATCTGGATTTCAATAGGCTCTTTTAATTTTGCTGTCAGTGATGTGGAAGAAACATATTCTGGACACCAATTTGTACAAAAGTTTACTGTGTAGGAACTGGCAGCACCTCAGTTGGACATTTTCAAATCTCCTGTAGCCTTTTATATGGAAAGACAGCTGAGACCTTTGCTGATAGCAAAGTATTGGGAAGCCAATGTACAGTTGGCAGGCACAGGGTGTGAGAAAGGGGTAGCTCTCTCCTCTCTGCAGGTTGTGAAATATGAATTATAGGGTCAGAAGGTTCAGCTGCTCTTGTGAAATGTCATGGTTACAGTTTGAGGGGCACCTGTAGTTACAAAAGGAGGGAGGGCCTGGGACAGAGTTTTGATACCCAGACAAGTGTAGAAGAGAATGCTGTGTTGCCCAGAGCTCTGGAGCAAGCATCTCCTCAAATGGGTTCCCTGGGTGAATCCAGAGGGAGTCTGGAGTGTATCCTCCTCACTCTTCAGAGTCTTGGCTTGGGAACTTGCTAAGATCATGTTGAAATCATGGTGCCTGAAAAGCCTGTTGTATTGGTGTTTATCAAAGCATAGATCTTTTGATTGTTACATTTTCTGTCCACTTGGCCAGACAAGCAGTCTGCTGGTCTCAGGGTTTCCTGGGACTCCTGCTTATGCTGAGACTCCTAAAATTTAACATCACTTTTCTCTTCTTCCATTCCTATTTGAATATTTGGTAACAGACCATTTGGTATGTTTGTGCACAAGTAGTGTGGATTTTCTGTTGACTTGTTCTTTTGAACCCCTAGATCAATACCAGCTGGTCCTGATGCCTCTTAGAAGAAACTAAATAAATTGCGTAATATCTTCCACTCATAGTGCATCATGCATGAGTGATGGTCCAAGACCTCTTTCTCAAATGTTCTCCTTCCACACTGATCATATTTTGACCCTTCTGTCAGGTTTCCTGATTTTGTTGTGTTTGAAGAGTTTTGACGTAGTCTGTAAAGCTGTTCTGGTGCCTCTTTTGGCCTAATTATGGTTTTACTTTAGCTTGGTTCAGTGTGCTATCATTTTTCTTTGCTTGAAGGAATAATGTGCAGTTTTAGAGCTGGATGGTTTATTGGGGTTCTGGGGTTTTTTGTTTGTTTGCTTGTTTTGGGGTTTTTTGTATTTTTATTTTTTACTTAATAGTGGTTCCTTTACTCTATTCTAACATATTTTACTAATATTCTCTAGGCTTACAGTGAGCCACTGATTCAGTGTCTGTGCACAATCTTAATGCCACTTGCAAGCATTTAATTTCTTAGGCTTTCCTTCTTCATTTCCATTTAACACACTTCTTTCCTTTTAGGCAGCTTCCTCTTGTGAGTTATATATTGCTGTAGTGTTTTGGAGGGTGTTTCCTTTTTTTTGTCTCTGCTGCAAGGAAGCTGAATTTCAGTCCAGTGCAGAACCATTCTGTAATACTGATCATAGTCACTCTGTGCTGTTCTGGGTTGAAATCACAAATTTTGCTGCCTCTTATAAGTTTTCCTCGGAAAAGGGTATTTATGGAATCCAAAAATGCAGGCTCTGCATCATCCCTGTCATGATGCTTATTTAGCTTGCAAGGGCATTGTTAAAATTTCTTACTGTTGTGTATTTTTGCTTTTGCAGCATCTCTCTCTATCTTTTAACATTTTAATTGACCTTCTGGATTTGGGGGTCCCCTTTGTTAACGTTTATACCTACTTATGGAATTTTACAGGGTTTTTGTGTTTCCTGTTGTTGACTCCTAGCTTTCTTTGAGGTGGAGGTCCACCTCCACTCCTCCACTGATCATTCATTTACAAGTTTTATGCAGATACACCCCTGGTTATCTTCCTTCAAGAGACTCTTAGCAGCTAACCTTAGGCATGTCTTTTTCTATTTCAAGATTTTGGGTACATTTATACCATCTTCTTAGCTACTTACTCTTGGTTTTGTTGCCTGTTCTTGTGCACATTTGAATATTGAATATGGTGTTGTTTTTGTGACTGGTCCTTGACAAAATTCAGGTAGGAAATACATTCCTTCTATCCTTTACTAGTCTCTAAAGAGTAAGTCATCTGAACAGTGCACCTGCTGTAGTTGTTGATTTTCCTGGCAGTGTGTTTAAAAATTACCCCAAAGCCTTTTAAAAATGAAGCACCAGCAGCCTAATCTCCTGGAGAGATCCTCAGAGATTAGAATAGTTCTGGGTGTTTTGGGTGCGAGGATTCTGAGTGATGTACCAAATTTTGAGAACAAGCTTATCTATATAGGTATTGGAGACCTATCTGCCTGCATAAAGTTTGGAGATACAAATTAAATAAGAGGGTCCATTAAGATACTTTATGACTGATAGTGCCTGTAAGGAGGGTACAGAGACTTCTACAGAACTAACCTTATTTTTACATTGCTCTATTTTCCCTGATGTGCAAGTTGTGGAGAAGAGAGAGAAGTTATTTTTCCCTTTTTAAATTTTCTGGTTAATTGGTTACAGTGTTTCTGTGGGCTGATGGTAATGTTCACACTGACCTGCTGAGAACCAGGCTAAAAATCTCCTTGTAATAGGTAAAGTATATGCAGTGTAATAGTCATCATGTTGTTGAGAGCTTGTCTTCTTTCCTAAAAATGGTATGAATAATCCAGGGGTCTGTGAGTGTTGTTCAGAAGATCTTCAGTTTTAGTCAAGTCAAGGGGCCTCATCTTCACAGAATTATTAGCATGAGTTGCTCTGAAATATAAAATGTAGCTCCTATTGCTATGATTTTTTTGTCCATTCTGCTACCTGGTTCTCATCAAAGGCATAATGAACTCCTAATGGATAAAAGTTGCTTCTTTTTGGGGAAGGAGAAGAGAAAGGACAAAACATCCATTTATGGTTAGAAAAGTTGTTCAGGAAAATTCTTCTGAAAAGGCAATATGTAGCTCAAGAAAGCTGGGTAAGTCTGTGACCCATTGGGTAAGTGATGACTGTGGGACCTCTCAGTAAAAGATTTCTAAACAATTTACAACACAATACCTTCTCAATACCTCTCAATACCTTCTCTGCTAGGTATAACAGATCCTTTTTCAGGAAGGAGCAGTTGGAGGGAGACTGGAAAAGATTGAATCTGAGCTGTAGTCCTGGAGAAACTTATGTCAGAGGTCAGAATAAAGCATGGATCTCTTCTCTCCTGTTGTTTTGCTGGCGTTCAGCAGCTCATGTGGCTAGCATGTGATTGCAGAGAGAGGGAAGCCAAGAAGTACCTAGCACAGGAATCCAGCTTAGCTCTTCCAAGAATGGAACAATGGTAAGACAAAGAGTCAGTTTCCAGTCAAGTGTTTGTAAACCTTGGGAAAGAGTGGAGGGCACATGGAAGACCTGATATATGAGACTCAATAGGACTCTTCCCTCAAATGGAAAGGGGCAATGTTGAGAGTCTCTTCCCCAAAGGTTAAATCTTTAAGAAATGCTCTGGAGATAGGAATGAAGCCCAGGCTGGCTGTGTCCTGACCAGGCACACCAGAGGCACAGGCTTGCACTTGGCCACAAGAAGGGTAAAATAAATTTGCTGCAGGGACAAGTGGGTTCTGCCCTCTACCAGCAATCTCTGTGAACTTCTGTGTTTGATGCCATTACCTTTTCTGTGCAGCTGTAGGTTTGTGTAGGGAAGGGGAGGCATGCAACTTGATGGAGATTAGAACTTGAAGTCTCTAAACTATGATAGTTGTGTTCACTGTAGTCAGTGGGCAGTGCAAAGGAAGAGAGCCAGCTTGACTCGCTGTGCTGAGAGGCTGGGCATAGGCCATATTTGAACAAAACTGAGGTCTGGCAAGTTTAGTCCTGTGTCAGAGTCTCTCTGTGCTATGTGGATGTTTGGAAGGTTTATCCTCTCTAATGGTCTTTTAATTTTCCTCCTAAATTCTTCAGTCCTTGACTTGCTGTCTGGGATGACACAGCTTGGGTTTGTCTTCAGTCCATGTAACCAAACCTCAAATGTTCTTATTCTTGACAGTGCCTTGAACTGGTGGGGCACATCTGTAATCTCTTGGTGGCTCTTCTCACTAGCTCCCTGCAATGTCTGAGCACCAAGAATGAATTTAGTGTAGACATCTGTTGCTAATCCTGACCCAGAATATTCCCAGTCCCAGTGGAAGCACTGTTTGACACAGAATTTTGGCCAAACATGGTTGAAAGTCACTTGTTTGTGAGCTAAATAGGGTGCCTGAGGGTAGCAGATAGCTCTGTCTGAATCCTAAGCATTCTTCCTGTCTCAAAAATACACCAGTTGGATGAAGGAGTAGGCATTTGATGGAGGGTTTTCTGGGGCTGGAGGGCACAACCTGATTTTTAACTTAACTATCAAATATAGCAATATATGAAATATGTTCTGAGATCTTTGTCCTGGCCAGTGAGTCAGTCTTCCAGAATGAGTCTATCAACATCCCAGAAACATGGAGATATGTCAGAAAAAGCATGACCTGAGAAAGAGAAAACATGCAGAAAGCACAAGTAGGTTTTGCTAGAAGACAGCCTGGGAAAGTTATCCAAGCTCATGCCTGGGTTACAGGGTTCTTGGGTCTTCTGCTCTGTGCTGATGTGCTTCCATGAGGTTTATGGACAGCACAGAACTTGTCTTCCTTAGTCCTTGCTTTCAGTATAGTTCAGAGCAGTTTATCCAGGGACAGTTGCCAAGCTCCATTGCTAGAACAACCTCGACATCTAGGATATGAGCTGTCAACGCTTCCTTTACTTTCAGCCGTGATGCTCTTCTAGGTTCTCCTGGTGGTCATAGGGTGAGCCTTGTCTTGGGAAGCTGCTCATTTGAAACTGTATCAAAGTTGGCTAGCCAGATTAATATCTCAATTATGTGAGTGGTCAGGTGCCTCAGCCCTTGAACTTACGTGGTTGGAAAATAAATTGGTTCAACTCATTAACCCAGCAAATGTTGGTTGGTTTTGGTGGTCTTGTTTTTGCCATTTTTAATGAGCAAAATTGAATTACCAGGTGACCAGGCCAGCTCTAGAGCAGGGGCAAGGTGAGGAATGGGATGTGTGTGTGAACAGTAACATATATTTGTGGGGGAGGTAAGGACAGGCCAGACCTCCACTTTAATGGAGCCAGGTATTCATTCTGCTCAATTCTGTTGTAAAACCTTGCTTTGAATATCCTGACAGTTATAAATGCAGTGGGAAACCTCTCTTATGGGCTGATTGCAACGGGTGTCTGACTTTTATCTCTTAATTTTTAGGTGGTAAAGAAGATTTTCATCTTGGTTGTGAAATTGGATTAGGCTCAGTTGAGCCTGTACTGACCTGTAGGGTAGTGGCACTGTTGTGATTTCATGTCACGCCTCTGTTTATTCCCTCTCTCTCCTCAGCTTGGCATCGCTGCAGGCTTTCTGGTCCCTCCAGTTCTGATCCCTAATGTGGAGGATGTGGAGAAGCTGGCCTACCACATCAGCATCATGTTCTTCATGACTGCAGGTGTGGCATCAGCCCTGTTCATCCTGGTCATCATAGGTAAGGAAGTGGGAGTGGGAACGTGAAACCAGATGGGATTGAGATCAGCCAGTGTGTGACAGAGGCCTGGGTGCCAGGAAATGGGCTGGGCAGACCATCTGGGGTTGTGTCCTACCATGTACTTGACAGGGTCATGCAATACTATATCTTGCTGCTTCAAACCCTTGATGAACAGCACATGTAGAAGGAAGGTTGTCAGCAAGCCTGCCGATTTGTTAGTTTTGTCCACTGCCCGCATAATAAATTCCAAGCATGAGTAAGTCCTTTAAAAACCAAAAGATATCTTGCAGGTTTCATAGTCATCTTCCCTGCAAACAGGGTGCTGGGCCCTGGGTTATGCCTGGGACCTGACTACACCGTAAGAGTAGAAAGAGGCAGATTATGTGGCATCACAGGAACAAGCTGTTCCCAGTTATGAGTGGAGAGAATAAAGCATGAAGGACAACAGCAGGACACAAGGGGTGAAATTCCCCTGCTTAACACATGAACTCCAAGCCAGATCTTTAGCATGAAAGACCGGCATGCTCACTGGCAAGCTGAGTTTGGCTGCTTAATTCCATATAAATTTTTTGACAGGCTCTTCTTGACAGTTTATTCATGTTGCTGGTGGCTGAATCAGATATAGACTTCAAATAATGTGGTGCATGGAATAGACAAGGTACAAAAATGCCTGTCTAGCACCTGGCACAGCAGTGTCGCTTGTGACTGGATTTCTGGATGCTACTTTAATACTAATAAGGGGCAGCAGATGGCTTGGCCTGAAATAAAACCTGGCAAAGGGTATTGTTCCCTGGGCACTGGCCACTGCAGAGCACTAGGCCACCTTTGTCAACTGACTTGTCCAGTTCCACTTTGTCATTTGTAAAACCACATAACACTTTTGCACCTGGCTGGTCATCCTTCTAGAGACAAAGGCATTAATAACCCTGAGACCTTTTTTGGTGCTGCTGGACACAGCCTACACAAAAAGCTAATTGAAGGCAAGATGTTTCCCTTGGGAAGGTGGCGAGAGTTACTGTTGGAAGAGAGCTGTTTTCTGTTTCTGGATAAGTTCATGCACGGGGATCAAAGTTTAAGGAAAATGGTGTGTTTTGTACACTTGGTTCTACCAACCCCTTTGCCATCCCTCAAACAGCGCAGTGTGTGCTCAGACCCCTCAATGCCCCATTACAAAGAGGTGTACTTTGTGTCTGGTTTCAGTCTTCAAGGAGAAGCCCCCAAACCCTCCAAGCCGAGCCCAGGCTTCGATCCAGTCAAGGCCGACAGCAGAGTATTCCTACGTGCAATCAATCCTCCGCCTGCTCCGCAATGCCAACTTTTTGCTGCTTATGGTCACTTATGGTAAGATCTGGCCTTTCTTCTTGTGCAGTTATCATGGCTTCTCCCTCCCTCTCTGCGCTCTGCTGGGGCAGTAACTGGCTTGAGTTGTTTTAGGGGAACATAAAGATAGCTCTCCTGTGCTGCCACACACCAGGAAACCTTATAGCCCAGTTCTCTTCAGCAGTGGTTACCAGCAGATGTAGTGGGGAAGAATGAAAGGAAAGCAAGCACACAGAGGATGATATGCCTCTACAACTGTTCTCCCAGACTTTGCTGCTCAGGGGATTTCCTTATCTGTTCCTTTTTCCTAGTCATTTAGTTAATTGCATCACGATCTAAGTGCTTACATAAGAAGTACATAGAAATGTCTGAATGCAAGTCGCAGAACTGAGTGAAAGTCATTTCCGAAGGCAAGGATATGAATATGACTGCCAGGCATCTCTGCAGAGGTCATGTGGAGTATGCAGATGTGCAGACCTTGTCAGCTTCCTAGGCAGTCCCGGTGAAGCAATTGGAAAGGAGGACTGGAGAACATCTTATGCCATCTGTCCTTGCATGCTGAATTTGCTGCTTCCTTCTCATCAGCAGTCTCGGTCTGTTTGTTTGAGGGCAATGTGATGTGTTGAATCTATTCCCTGATGCTGAATTGGCATATGGAAAAGTGTTTTTTTTTACTAGCAGAAAGGCCATTGTGGTCTGTGCCTGGCTGCATAATAGCGTATACTCTAGTCAGCTAATCTGTGGGTAGTTCTGTCCTCACTCTTCCTACCAGCTTGATATGGAAACTTCTCAGGGGGACAGTTAAATATTGCTGAAAGTTCTCCCCATTCTGCCAGCAATTGTATCTGAAAGATCTTGTGGATGAGTAGGCAGGTTGGAGAGAGTCAGATGGTGGCTTTGTACTTGCTGAGGATGCTAATGGTCTTTGGAGTTGTTGGAATCTCTGCTCCCTTCCTTCTCAGTGCAATAGACTTCTAGAAATACCCCTCTCAGATTGCTCTTAAACTTCCCTGGTTTGCATTGCAGCTGCTGAGTTTGGCTTTTTTTTTTTTTTTTCTCCATAGTACATAATGCCCTCTCAGAAACTGAAGACAGAAAAACCTGTCAGGCAGACTGTGTTTAAAGTTGGATTGTATCATCTGCTTGGTTCACCCTTCAGGAAAAAGAAAGTGGAAAGCATTTGCTTGAATAGGGGTAAACAAGTCTAGAGGAGGTGGACTCTCAATACAAAGAGCATGTTTAAAGTCTGACCCTCCTGGGATAATTCTTTTCTGGCAGTCAAAAACAGTGTGGAAAATCCATTCAGTGGCTCATAATTCATTTTCTCTTGCTGCTGGTCTGTGTATTTATTCTGTTCCTCTCATGCCAATCTCCAGCTTGACTTGAGTGGTGACTGTTACTCAGAGAAGGAACTATGCTGTGAAACTTTTTTTTTTTTAGCTTGTCTGGGTTGAAAATGGTGACAGTTTTTCCTACTCAAGTCAAAAGTTACGTTGGCCAAGACATAAGACATCTGCAGCCACATGAGCGCAACTGAGTCATTCTGCCTACCTAACACAAAGTTATCTGCAGCCTGTTGGCTTCTGTGTTATCATAGCATGTGTCAGTGGAGAGAGGGACAAACCTGCTGTTTATTCATCTATCCTGGCTGTAGAAAGAATGGGGATCCTTCTACAATGCCAGGTCAGAACAGATCTGCAGACCTCTAAGGTTTTGATATTACCAGCAGGCAATGATTCCTTTCTTGTGGCAAGACTCGCAGCGCTGGAAACAGTGGTGCCACTGCTGCTATGTCAGTGCTAGTGAACTGTTTTTCAGGAAAACCCTCAGAGAACCTTTTCCTCAAGACTGCTGACATTGCTTCCATAAAACTGAGGCATAACATGGAATGAACAGTAAGGAATTCCAAATCTGTGGGGCTGGGCTTTGCACTGGAGAGCACATTGCTAGTGGGAGGCAGTAGGCAGGAAAAGGGTGGGAAATTCAGGGAAAGGCTAGTACAATGGGAGTCATGAGACAGTCTTAAAGAATCAACATTTGGAATGGTAATGGGGCAGTGAGGAGAAGGCAGGGCAGTGAGAACTGTATAAGGAACCATTGTTGGGGAGGATTGCAAGAGTGATCAAGAGGAAGACCAAGGGTCTGATAGGTAGGTAATAGGCTGCTTACCTGTGGGAGACCTGGGGTCTAGTCTGAGGCTTAATAAGGGCTCTTTTTGGAGCTGTAGGCAATAAACCTCCCTGTTCTGGCCTCTATGAAACAGAGGAGACACTGAGGTATCAATATTGTTATTCTACATTACAAACAAACTATAGTAACTAGCTAAAGAATCAGGTGGTGCTGGACCTTCAGATGTCTTGCTCCCATCTACTAGTTCTGGTTTCCCTCATCTGGGTGGGCAAATGGCCACTTTCCCATTGGAAACAACCATTACCTGTTTTATGGATGTTCAAACAGCTGTAATTCTAGGAGAAGCTTTACTGAGCAACTGTGACATATGAAGTGCCCACAACTTTTCTCAGCCCTCACATATGCAAATTGGACACATTGTCTTGATTCTTAGAATGTTTTGCCTGTTTCTGCTGCCAAATGTTGCTGCCAACTCTTACTTTCTGTCCAGCTTGGGAGCAGGGGCCCTTCTCTGTCTTGGAAATCACATGGACCACAGAGCTGCTGTAAAACTGGTTTACTGACAGCATTAGGTACCAGAGCAGCATCTGACTGTCTTCACATGGCTGCTGTCCTCTTGGCTGGATGAGAAATAGAGGTGCACAAATGAGTGGTTAATGTTTATGCCAAGCTTTGAAGTGAAGAAACAGAAGGACTGTGCTGATCTGCCATACTCCTGTGTCCTTGCACTGCAGCTTGTGTCACCTAGTGAGTGGGGGGCTCCAGAGGTGGAGATAGGATGACGTTGATGTAGGGTGTGTTAGCTGTTTTGCCACAGCCAAGTGCTGCGAAGAGACAGCTTTCAAGGCTGGAGGGCGCCTCCTTGCTGTGAGATCTGCAGTTGTTTTCCCCCATCCCTGGCTGCTGGTCCTGCTGGAGTTTGCAGCCTTCCTGAGTAAGTCTTGCTAAGGATTGGGTAGATTCTCCTGCCTAATGTGCATGTCACTCAACTTACTAGCCTCTCCTGTGACCTTCTGACACATGATTTTGAAGTGGGAATCATTGTCACAAGCAATATTTGGGATCACTTGCATCTTCATCTTTTGTCTGTACCATACAGCTATGGAGTGAACTTTGCTTAATCACAGAATGGTTTGGGTTAGAAGGGCTCTTTAAGATCATCTAGTTCTAACCTCCATGCCATGTGCAGGGACACTTTCCCTTAGACCTGGTCACTCAGAGCCCAGTCCAGCCTGGCCTTATACACTTTCATCTACACCTTTGGGCAATCTGTTTCAGTGCCTCACCACCCTCACAGTAAATTGTAATGTTGTCAGAGATGGTGTGTGAAGGGAGAGTGATGCACCTTCCAGCTGCCAGTCTTGGGCCCCTCATAGTGCTGTTTACTGCAACAGGTATCCAGGGTTCAGTGGAAGACTGGGCTGAGTGCAGGATTGCTGAGTACTTAAGGGGAGCTGGGGGACTTCAGGGTTAGGAGAGCTCAGGGCTTTGTTCCCTCTGTCAAAGCTTTGCCTGCAAGACTGTACTTCTGTATCCTGTGTTGTTAGTTTCTGCTTTTAGCTGAGGCTTAGAGAGGAAAAGTAGGAAGGGAGAACTTGACATGTATCTGTTTTGTCAGGATGTCAGGCATCTGTGCCCGAAAATTTGTTTTTAAACCCATGGCTCCATTTGGAGCCTATACACGTGTGAGCTGCAGTGGTGAAATCTGTCCCTTTTCCTCCACCCATCAGAATCACTGAAGCCTTGAAGAGAAACTAGCTGCAAATGTAAATGACTTTCTGAGAAGAAAGTTACACTGACTGTTACAGACCTCATCCATCTGGGGAGGTTTCTCAGTATCACCCAAGGTGAGAGTGTAGCCGTTGCAGTATTGCTGGTCCAGTGCACATGTGTATGTTCTTGCCTGTTGAACAAAACTGTTGGGTTTTCTGCCCTTTTGAGAAAGCATTTAACCAACAAGAATTGCATGTGAGATGCAGAAGTGTCTGAATAGGGCTTGACCAGTATCACCCCAAAAGTTTCATTCTCACCTTGGGTGATACTGAGAAACCTTCACCAGGTGGTTGATCCTTGTAACAGTTAATATAAGTTCTCTTTCAGAAATACAATTACTTTCAGAGTTTTTTTTCAGGCCTCAGTGATATCTTTTAGAATGCAAGACTCTTCCCATGCAGACACACACCCCAGGTACCTGAGAGTAGTGCTGTCTGTGCTTCACCAATCAGCTCTGCTTCTACTTGTCTTCTGGCATTTCTTGGCTTGGAGAGAGTGTTATTTACTGGCTGTCAGCAGGAAGAATGCTGACAGGCTATTCTCTGGGAGGAAAACACACAGGTCAATGACACTGTTGTTAATTGAATCTCAGGTCATTGTTCAAGGTGTGTTGTTCAAGGTGTGCATTGTTCATGCTGAGGCAGATGCTTTTCCAGTATTCTGACTTGGCTGGGGGCAGAGGACAAAATTGCAGTGCTAAAGTTGGATCTGGCTGTGAGAGAGGGTTGAGACTGTGAGGGAGTTGCAAGACCTTTCAGTACCAGAAATGTGCACAGCCCTTCCTCTAGCTGCTTAGGTAAGAACCATCCTGAAACTACAGGGCTCTTCCTTCTGCTTCCATCCACGCTGAGGCCTGGATGTTGTTCTGCATTTCTTTCAGTAACCTTTGTCTAACCAGTCTGGCTCACTCACCTGAGACTCTGCAGCCTTGTTCTGGACGGATGGTCCAGATTTCTCTCTGCATTTCTACCCTTTCACAATCCAGCAGGAGAGTAGCAGGCTCTGAATGTGCTGCATTTTTATCCCCTTCTTAGGTCTGAATGTAGGTTGTTTCTACGCCTTGTCCACTCTGCTGAACCGCATGGTGATCCATCACTACCCAGTAAGTGCATCCAACCCTCATGGCCCTCTCTGATGTTTGCTGTTGTCCAGCGCCGGCTGCCAAAGGAGAGTCTGTGAGAAAGGCAGCAATCCTGGCTGGCTCTAGCACAAGTTGGCTGTTCCTTTTTTTCCTTTACACCACCCTATGCAAAAGCTGGTGAGCTCTAGAAAAGACTGCTCCTTTGTACCTTAAATGAAAGCATTTACTTCTGAGGAAATCTTCCAGCAATTTTCTCTCGTTGTTTCTGACTGTGATTTCTACTGCAACATCTGTCCCAGGAGGCTGCCCATGCTCATGCTCTGGTGGCAGAAGGGTGGGGTGCCTCAGTACCTGAGCTATTGTACAGCTTACTGCTGGTGTTGCATGCCACAGAGCTCCTTTCTGTACTGCCTTGTAGCAAGTCCCAATATTTCCTAGTCAATCTAGTCCAAATCCTAACTGTGAGCAAACTTCATAGAGTTTATGCTAACTCCTCTGAGCATATCTGCTCCCAATGCCCAGTGATGCCCTTTTCTCAGGGCTGGCTCAGACACAATTGCCAGACCATTTTTTTCATGGACCAGAAAACACTGGCTCAGAAAGTGGGCCTAAAATTGTTCCTGCAAAGGCTATTTCTGGTTAGTGTGTTACCAGCAGAAAACATGTATGAATACTTACTTTGATGTCTCTTCCTCTCTGGGCTTTCTGCACTTTGCTTTTTGTTGGATATGAGTTAGCTCCCGCATTTGTGTGAGTGTGTATGTGTCTCACCACAGGGGGAGGAGGTGAATGCTGGCAGGATTGGACTCACCATTGTACTGTCGGGGATGGTTGGGGCTCTGATCTCCGGCATCTGGTTGGACAAAACCAAAACCTACAAGTAAGTCCCTTGTTTGCCTCTGTGCCCTGGTGACTGTGCTCTTCCTCCATACTGTGCAAGGAGCAACCCTGTGCAGTTGCAAGTTGGCAGTCTAGAGATTGAGTCATTGGGAGGATCTGTAGGGAAAAAAATAGGGTTCTTCAAAACCCAATTAGTCTAAAGTGAAGTTTGGAGCTGTGCATTAGCCGACATTGGGCCCATGCAAGATCTGGTGTTGGTGGTCTCTAGGGAAGCTCACAAAGAAGATGAGATGACCCAGTAACTGCTTCATCAGCGATGAGAGAGTTCTTGGCACAAGCAGAATCAAGAGTGTACCAGACCATTTCTCAGCCCTTACAAACCAGCCTCTGTGAATTTTTGTCCAGCTTAATGAAAGGCACATTGAATCCTCCACAGAGGCATTGTGTTGATGGCGTGTTGCTGTATTTAGGGCAGGCATAAGGGTTATTGGGGTTATGGGTGGATGATTCTGTGTTTGTTGCCCAGTGAGTTGGGCAGGCAGATCTGGCCAGCATACCTTGCCATCTGCAAAGGGACAGTTAAGAGTCTTTGCTTGGCCTACAGTTCCTGGTCCTCGGGAATTTGGATCTCACTGAAACATATCTCTCTGTAGGGTATCCCAGGGGATACAGAGAGACTCTTGTGTCTTATACTGGGGTCCAAGCAGCTTTTTGGTTTCTGGCTGGCTTTGAGAACTGTGCTATACTGTTGTCTGAGCAGGTCAGCTGAGAGGGGGCTTTACTGGTAATGTGCTGGTAATAACTTGAAAGGAATTTCAGAGTTTTATTCCTTGCAGCAGCTTTTCATCCGGGGGAGTCCTACTGCCATCATCCTACCTCATCTCTTGGGCCAGAAATGCACATTCTCATTGTAGCTTAGATTAATCTGGCTAGCTGTGAGCTTGAAACTTCTGAAGTGGCCTCTGGCCTTAGCTTTCCTGTAAAGTACAGGGATCAGAAATGGAAAATTGGCTTCTCTAATAAGAAAGAATAGTAGGTGAGGACTCCTGGGACTGGCAGGTCATTTGTTGCTGTGTCTAGACGGTTGTATGGCACTGAGTAGTTCTCATATGGAAGTCCTAGGAAATAGAAATACAACTGTTAGAACTGCACTACTAACCATGCAATGTGACTTATCTCTTTCCAGCCCAGGGCTAGTGGTAAGGTAGCCTCAGCTGGCACTGCTAGACTGGATGATCTTCCTGGCTCTCCATAAGTGAGGTTAGGTTGCAGTATGAAGGCTTTTGAAGAGCTTTGTGACTCACTATGCAGAGCTGGGACTTGAAATTGGGACATTGAGTTGGGACAAAAAACCACAAATCCCGTATTTGTTCCATGTCCTCTCCTTCCTTGGAGGGATCACATAGGTAGGCAGAGCTGGGTAACAGTGCAGAAAAATAGGACTATGTCATCCATGGAGTTTATCCTGCAGACCCCAAGGACTATTGGGAGATAGTTTCAGCCTTAGGTGAGGAAAAACCCTGCTAAGAATTTGTTCTCCATTACAGCCTACAAAATGGATTTCTGTGAAACTAGCATATTTTTTTTCTGAGTGCTACATAGTCTTTATTTAGCCCCATTTAAAAGTCTATTTAAAAAAGCTGTCAAGATGCCAGATGTTCTAGGTGGGTACCCTCCCCCTTCCCTCTGTTGCTGAGATAGTATCAAGAATAAAATGGTAAGCACATGAAAATCAGGAAGGAAAGATATCAAGCCTTTTTTTTAGTCAGCTTGGAGAGAGAGGGAAGCAAATGAATGGGATCCAGCTGTGATTGAGGGGAGAAGGGGAAGGTTAATAACAGAAGGAATTGCAGAGCTCTACATGCATGTTTGATTTTTACTGTACCATCAGCAGTTCCTTGAAAGGGTGAGGCTGTGCTAAGTCAGGCTTTCCCCATATCTCATGCTCAGGTACCAAATGGCCTTGCACTCTTGCTTTTATTTAGCAGGCAAGTCCCTGCAGCAGCCCCTGCACTGTTCTTGTTTTTGGAATAGCAGGTGCAAATTTGGTCCATTCAAATAAATACGAGTTACGTAGTGACAAGAGAGCAGTGCGAGAACTGGGGTTGTCTTTGGTGGTATGGCTTGGTGAGAACAGCTCATCTCTTTGAATCACAGAATCAGGAGAAGACCCTTAAAGTTTTGACATCAAGTTCCTGGCACAGAGGATGGATGAGGTTGTGACACCTGGAGACTGCTGTGTGTATTGGTATTTGTAGAGTAGTCTGGCTCAGAAGGAGGTGTTTGGGGACTGAATCATCGTTTCTCTTTGGCCATACTTTTCTTTTAAGTGAAATGTTCACATGGCTTCAGGTCAAGCTGGTCGCAGTCAGCACTCTCTGCTTTCATTGCTGCATCTCTATAAGGCAAGATGTCAGAAATATCCATGTCTCTCTCCATTGAGTAGGCAGAAGACCCCAAGTGGTGTTTTAGGTCTGTACAGATGCAAAGTAGAAAAATTTGGGGGAGGGAGAAAAGATAGTGTAAGATGGGACACTTGGGCTTCTTCCACTGAAAGGTGAGTGCTGTGTCAGCCTGGCTTGACCTGCAATTTGGGCCTTCTTATTGTAGCCCTTCTTCACAAGGTTAGTCTTTGTGTAGTGGATGTGTCTTCACCCTGTCCTGCCATATGTCTTATTTATATAATTTACCAAGACTGTCCTTTCTTCTGACCTTCATACAGGAAGAAAGTGGCATAAAACTGGATGCCAAAAGATAAGGGCATTGTGAAAACCAAAGCAGTCTTCTCCAATTCATCCCTTTCTCTAGTATCTGACACCTCCGTGTCTTCAGCTATGAGATCTTCTGGGAGCATAGGAACAAGGCCTTTGTTCAGGCTTGTGTGCAGCCTGGAATGTGCTGTCCTCATGGCAAAGCCTGTGGAGGCCATCTGTCATCCTTGTCCATACAGCAGAGCATGCTGGAGCTGTACACAACATCATCCCTGAGCAGCTAGAACTGTTGTATGTGGCTGTGCCCCTCATCCCACCTCCTGCTCCCAGCTTGTTCATTTGTTGCCCCAGACGTTGCTTGACTCTAGTGTTTTTGCAGCTGCAATCCCCTCTGAGTCTTGTCCTGTCCTTTTGCTTTCCTCATCCAAGTGACCTTGTGGACAAGGCTGGGCTGGGCCGGGCCATACCCATTCCTTACTCTGAGGCTTCTTCTGGAGCTGACTGAAGAGCAGGAGGTGTATTCTTCATTTCAGCCCTGTTCCCTGCTGGTGCTGGCCCTGTCTGGCTTTTTTCCCCAAGATCTCTTTTTTTCTCACAGCCCCTTGTGTAAGCTGTATAATCTGTCTCTTCAGAAGGTTTGGGAATGTGACTGGGAGGGCAGATCAATGTCAGGGCTGGTTAGGTTCATTGAAGTGACTAGTGTGTCAGATCCTTCACAGATCTCCCTCTGGCTCTGCCACAGAGACTTGGCACTGGTGCCTTTGTAGCAATGCTTCCACATGGGTGCAGCAGGCTTCCTTTCCACACCCCAGAGCACAGGGTTGGGTTAACCTCAGCTTTTCTAAGGTAATGTGGCAGGATGCCTAACTTCCAGCCTGTATTCACTGCACTAATCAGCCGGTCAATTAGACACTCTCTGTTCCCCATTCCACACAATGAAAATCATCAGTCCCTGATCAGATCCCTACTCAAAGGAGTAGGTTGCTAAAAACACTAGAATGCAGTGCTGATGTGGTCTGAGAATCTGCTTTTCCTCCTTCATGCTTTTCTCACTCCCATGAGATTTATGGCTATGATAAGAGGCTTATTAAGCTAAAACTGGGCATTTTTCCATGCCCCAGTGCATGTAGGGCCACAGAGCATTCTTGTCTTCTGGTGAACAGGGTGTCAAAGGCCACTTCCCGAGAACACTCTGCCTCTGTCTTTCCCCAGGGGTTTTTGTTTCCCTGTGCACCAGTGTCTACCAGTATCTCAGTTAACCCTCTTCAAAATTTTGCATTTTTCTTGGACTGCTGAGGACTAAATCTCCTTTTCTTGTCATCAGTTGTATGCTCGAGGGAGCAGGGTTTTGCTGAAGTCTGGTTTAGGAGAAGTCTGCTTGTGTGCTTAAGGCTGTTTCCTGCAGCAAGATTTGCATTCACTGCTGTCTGTTCAGATCCTGTGAGGGGTCTCCTGTGGTGAGCAGGCAGAAGCTCATGGCTTCATGGTGCTTTGTGGTCTGTGATTCCCACAACACTCAGGCCTGTGGTCTTGTTCTTCCACAAAGGTCTGTTGATTAATTTTGTCTTTCTGCAGACTAATGATTCAGGGAGGTCAGCGAGGAAAACTTGCTAGATGAGGGTACCCATGGCAGGATCAGTTTTCTCCATGTTGTCCTCTACATAGTTCTGCAGTTTCAGTGAAGAACACCTTCAAGAGTTTGCCTGCAGCTATGAGTCTGCCTGCTCTAGTTCTCAGTGGGGCACAGTGTGTTCTGGGAACTCCTCTCTTGACTAATGACATAGCATCAATGTGAAACAAAGTCTTGACCACATCTGGTCACTATCTCATTCTTCACCTTTACTTGGAGTTGAGGGGTGAAGTGCAACACTTGGCAACTGTCATGACCCTGAATAAGATAGATACAAATCATTTGGAATACTGGAACCCTAAGCCAAGAAAACTGAGTGAGATTTTGTGTGACTATCCTGAGACCTCTGCACTGAGCCGAAAACTGGCTGTGGTGAGACAAAAATTATAAAACTCTCCATGGGCTGAATGTCCCTGCTGGCAGTGACTAAACTTCCAAGGGCTGCAGCCACCTCTTGGAGGCCTGCACAGTATTTTAGCACTGACTGCTATGTAGTTTGGAGACTTCTGTATATGGAAGGAGCACCCCATTCAAACGTGGTTCATGTAGCCCCAGCACAGAACTGTAATTCTAGCTTTGAATTCCTTTCCTAATCATCTCTTTTTTCCATGGCTGCTTCTCAAGGCATGGGAGGCATAAGTACTCATGGGACATACCTGAGGAACCTGTATTGATCAGAAAAAGGCTTTTACTTGCATCTCTTTCACTCTCTGGGACAGGTCCTCTGTTTAGTCTTTTAGCTCTTCTCCTGCAGCCTCCAGGCTCTGTGCCAACCATGTAGCAGCTCTCTGCTATGGATTATAACAGAAGTAAGCAGTCTCTTTATGCTGCATTTACAGATGAATTTATCCCTCAGTGAAAACTTTGGAAAGACCTTACTCTAGAAATGATACAGCATTGGAGGCTAAGGGATTTAACTATTCCTTTGATATACAACAAAATTACTTGCCACAGCATGTTGTTTAGCCTTTCAATATATTAAATGAACCTGGTGAACCTTGTAAGTAGGGATCAATAGCTGAAGCTTGAAATTAGCTTCTCAGGCCTATATTCAGATAAGAATTGACATATGGGCATGAGCCCCACTGACTGCAGTCATTGCAGCAGTCAAGTAGGACAAAACCTTAGCTGGAACAGTC
This sequence comes from Trochalopteron elliotii, assembly GCA_024734555.1. Lineage (NCBI taxonomy): Eukaryota > Metazoa > Chordata > Aves > Passeriformes > Leiothrichidae > Trochalopteron > Trochalopteron elliotii. The sequence goes on from JANPWX010000317.1 coordinate 885,819, forward strand.
TGGATTTATCTGTAGTAATTCAGTATACTGGAAACATTTTCTTACATATTGTAATACTTACTGACTACTTGGGTTGGATTTTTGACAATGATCATTTGCATTAAAAAGGGAAAGTGAAAATAGTTTGAGATTTAGTTTCTTCAGTAGAATTCTAAGAACTGAGATCAAACACATTTTTTAATGGATTAAGACTTTGGGAGAAAGTACACAAATAGCTTGTGGTAATACATGTAACTTCTTTCTAAGAGACAATGATCAAAAGGTTTTAACAATTCTGGTAACTGTTCTGCTTTCAAAATCCTGGTGGAATTTCAGTCAGGTACCTTTCCCTCCTTTCCCTCCTCAGAACTATGTACTGTGAAGACTTCCTATTGCCTCTTGTACTAGAAAGAGCCTTGGTTTTTTTTTAAGTGTAGTCAAGGATGACAATTGCTAAATGTTGTGGTAAAATCTGACCTGGGCTGCTGTCTGTGTCTCACAGTGCTAAGTCCACTAATGATCCTTGTGTGGCCTGGCTGCAGGTTTGGCTGCTCCCAGGATCTGACTGGCATACTTCCTGAGCACGGGGTGTCTTTGTCTTCTCTGCACAGAGACAAGAGCTTGTGGCTCAGCTGCTGTTGGCTGTGGAACTACCACTGTCCCTGCTAAAAGCTCACATGGCTTGAGGATGAGGCTATGAGGGCAACCTGGCTTGCATATCACCTCTCCAAATACAGCAGGTAGTTTAAACATCAGAAAGGAGCAGCAATAAAAGCTGTTTCAGACAGCACTGAAAAATATAGGCCCATAAGACTCTAGCAGTGTTGACATCTTTTTCCTTTACGTTCCTCCTTGAGAGTGCTTGATCTCCTTGGCTCCTGCTTATAAGTAAGCATATTCAGCTCACTATTGTACAGAGGATGCTCAAGAAAGATTAATTATCTCTTTAACAGTCACTTGTTCTCCCCCTCAAGTGACACGTACCATATATGACCAGGCACCTGTCAACCTGTGGCAGGATCTTTCTTCTTCTGTTGTGCTGCTCTGTGTGCAGGCCTTCCATGCTCTCTGTCAGTCCAGTTCCTCTGTCTGGGTATGAGTGTCAAGAGACTGTGTAACCTTGAATTTTTTTTTTTTTTAAATGCATGTGCTACGAGCTATACTAAGATCTGTGGGCAAAAAGGAGGACTGGATTAAATAAAACCCTGGTTGCTTTTTCTTGCAGGCAAACAACACTAGTTGTCTATATCATGTCTCTGGTGGGAATGATAGTCTATACCTTCACTCTGAGCCTGGGCCACCTCTGGGTGGTCTTTGTGACTGCTGGGTTGCTGGGGTAAGTTCATGTGCAGGCTCCTTCCCTCAGCATGTGAACTGTTAGTGGATGAGCAGGGAGCAGAACTCCTGCTGTGGGTGGGACTGGGGGGAGCTATAGCATCTGAATACCTCCTGCATGATTTAAGGACAAAACTACCTGCCCTTCCCAACTCTCACTTGTATGTGTTTCATTAGAATCAGGGGCATTATTGTGACCCTGCTAAGCTGCAGCCACTTAATTGTTCCAGGTAATCAAGTGGAAGTTTTTGGAAAGCAAGTGGTACCCACAGGTCTATAGATAATCAGTGGACAAGAGCAAAAATCATGTGGGCTGGCATGGCTGTCTGACTGTGCTGGGGGTGATGCCCCTTAGAGTTATGGTCTATATTGTACCTCTTCAGTCTTCCTTCTGGCAGATGCTGAGTCTTCCTTTCTGTTTACTTCATTACAGATTTTTCATGACAGGATACCTTCCCCTGGGCTTTGAGTTTGCTGCAGAGTTGACATATCCAGAATCAGAAGGAACATCATCAGGCCTCCTTAATGTCTCAGCACAGGTAGGTGTGCTGTCTTCCCTTTGCTTGCCTCCTTTTAGGCAAAAAGAATTAATTGTAGTTCCAAGCTTTGAGCCTTATTTCCTGTCCATTATTGGTGTAATGTACTGTAGATCTAAGCACTCTGGGACTTGGCTTCTTAAATGATGCTCCTCATGGCATTTCTGTAGTGGCACTCATTCTGTTTCTGTTAAGAAAATACTTCAGGGTGCCAGTCATCCTTGCCTTTTCCGACATAGCTTCTAACAGTCCTGGCTTGTCTCCAGTGAGAGATGATATTCCAGCCGTCGGGGTCATCTGTCATTCCATTAGCTGTAAGGAGGTGCCTCTGGATATGTTTATAACCAAACTTTAGCCCCACTAGGCCAACTGTTTGACTGGCCTGTATGCTCTGATAATTTGGTAAAGGTTGGAAAGAGTTTGGGCTGCTTTATAGTAACAGCACGGCTTGACATTACCTTTATTTGTAGATTTTTGGTATTGCCTTCACCATTGGCCAAGGGCAAATCATGGATCACTTTGGGACAAAGGCAGGAAACCTCTTGCTTTGTTCTGTCCTGTTCCTGGGGACTGTTATGACAGGTAATTATAATTTTCAGTGTTCCTCTGCTCCAACTTTGCTTTGGGCTTGGCATATTAATTGAAGGCTTTTGTGTGCAGTGCCTGCAGGAAAGGGCAGAACCCACACAACAGTCCCACAGCAATGCTGTTCCTCTTTAAGTATCTGATCTATGTTACAAAGAAGGGCTAAGGCTTTTTGTCCTGGCTCTGGCTGGGGTCTCAAAGTTGTACCTTCTACATGCTGCAATAGAGAATCTCTTTCCTGCTTGTTTCAGAAGTGTTCTCAGCCTTGTCCAGGAGAGTGGTTTCTCTTGCTCATTGTAATGCGTTTCTGTCTCTTCTGGGGCTTCTGCTGCTTCTTTGAGGCCTGGGGAAATTGACTGGGGCACTGCATGGTGACTTGACTGCCTTCACGTCTCTCTTCCACCCTCTGTTCCAGCATTCATAAAGGCTGATCTCCGAAGACAACAGGCCAATTTGGAAAATGAACAGACAGTGAGTAAACGCCCCTTCAATTCCTGCTGTGCCCCAGCGAATAGCTCAGGACAACACCCAACTTCTCTTCTCTCTGGGAAAGGAGGTGGTTTGTGGGGAAGCTCCTTGTTGGTATTTTTAAAACTGGATGTAATCCCAGCTCTGCCAGCAGCTGAGGCCTCTGTTTGCTCAGTGTTAATGTCATGCAGAATCTGTAGGCTCTGGTCCTCTGGGGTTCTGCAGGGTTTCACACATCTTCACACTGGCTAGGGCCAGATATAGAGCAGTGCTGTGCTCGCTTCTCTCCCTTGACAATGTGTTGAGGCCTTCAGTGCTTTGCTTTTTTAGAACTGAGTAACTGTTATTCCAGGCCCCTAGTCTGGCAGGTTATTCCCCTTACTGCTTGCCATCAGCTGCCAAATGGGGTTCAATGTATGTGAATGGATGAAGCTAAAGTGACAAAGCCTAAGTGAAGGCTTGAGTAACCTGGTTGCTCACACTTTGCATGGTGCTGCTGACAAGGCTGCCAGTTCATACTTGCACACCAGAGCTTGGCATGTGATGTCCCTGTGGCATACTGTCCAATAAATGCAGCTGGTTTGCACATGGGAGAAAGCCTCTGGTGAACCAATTGCAGTGGATACTGTCAGAAGCTCTCCCTGCAGAGAAAGGGAGGGGGCTGGTTGCTTGAGGCTATTTTCCATATTGCTCTGGGCTCCTCTTGTAGGATGTTTGCAGAGATATCCACTCAACGTTCAGGCAACCATCAGCAACCATGACTAGCAAAGTGTGAAAACCTCAACTCTCTGCTGTCTTGAGTCAGCTCTATTCAAAAGGCAGTGCTGCCCCCCTCCAGTCTGGTGACACCGTTGAGTTAAATTCATAACATGTATGTGGAAGGCCCAGGACAGGGTCTGAGGACCTTTGGCAATGAAGGTGATGCCTTCTAGTAGTAAGATCCTTTGCCTTTGTCAGATATTTCTCTCATCAGATGAATTGTACATTTTTGTGTAAGTCATTTTAGTATAAATCTTTTTCAGTCTAAATACTATTGTAAGAGCTTGCTGCTGCATGGGGAAGAGCACTGTGACCAGAGCAAAGGTGGTGCAATGTCATTTCTATAATCCTAAAAGTCTCCAGAACTGACAGTAGTAAGAACCAGAGGGATGTGTGTAAGATAACAGGTTTCAGTCAGTCAAAAATTTCACTGGCAGCTCCTTCCCTCTGAGGAGACATGCTCTGAGGAAGCCATATTGCACACCCCACCACACCCCCAAATGTGTCCTCCACATGGCTGAGCTCACCTGAGTATTCTCAAACTTACCAACCAACCGCAGGTGCTCGACTGACTGGAGGTAGGCTGAATCTGGTGTTCTGCACTAAGATGGATGCCTCATCCAGGGGATCAGCCAGCTGGGCTTGGGCATTGTGTGCTGCCTTTGTGGAGAGTTCTGACAAAGTCAGGTACTGGAGCTTTTCTATGTGGCACAGCTGCCTTACACATGCTTGGGTGATTTTACTGGTTTCTTTCATTGCCTGTTTCCCTTTCTTATTTTGCTCCACTTTAATTTCTTTTCCTACTTGCCTCCATATTTTCTGGGGTGGTGACTTGTGACTATCATTACAGAGACTCCAAGGCAGCAATCAGATCATGGATTATGGGACTGTAGCTTGTAACTAACCCCATCAATTCTCACTCCTGCTCACTAGCTTAAACACATCAAGGTAGGAGAATTGCACTAATCTACTTCTCTGAACACTCTGAACACAGGCACCAAACCAATGGCAGTTCTGGGGTGACTGCAATGACTGTAGAGTATCAAGAATGTTTCTGGTCTTCTCAGGTACTCAGCTGAGAGGAAAGACAAGACAGCCTTCAAGAACAGAGTGGAGATTCCCCCAGACTCATGTCAGACAGAGATGCAGGTATTCAGCTAGGTGCAGCAAAGCAAAGCCTGGTGCTGGAGCAGATGGAGAACTGAACTGTCAGTCACTTGTTAGGGAGAGGAGGTGCAGACATTAGGAACCACTTCTCTGATACTATTTTTAAAGTCCAGGTTCTTGGCTAGGGGTGATACCAGGAACCCTTTAAAGAATTGGCTTTGGTCACAGCCAGGGCCAACTTCAAGAGAAAAATTTAAAAACATGTAGCAAGAACAGAGTCATTGGTTTGGTGCCTTGTGGTATAAGAATGCCTGAAATTTGTGACGTTCTGTGCCTGTTGATCTGTGAATCTCGGTGGTATTTCACATTTTCTCAGCTGTTGCTTGGGGTGGTATGCTTTACTACTTACTGTCTTCTGCATCACACTGACAGGCTGGTCTACTAAGTTACCCATACTACCCTTTAGTTTTCAAGGTGTGATAGACTGTGTGTATCATTTAGTGCCACAGCCAACAGACCTAACAGGCAAAAGCAGAGTGAGTCAACTGGGAAAACCAGCCTTAACCCTGCTATGCTAAATTAGGGCATGTTCCACAGGGACCATGAAGCTGCTGTGATTTGGAAGTATGAAGAAGAGTCTCACAGGCAGGGAAGGAGTGATGGTAAATGGACCATAAATGATGGTAAATGATCCAGCTGGCATCAGGTCACCAGTGGTGTGTCCAAGGTTCAGTATTGGGGACAGTCCTGTTTAATGTCCTTGTTAATGACCTGGCTGAGGGGATCAAGTCCACCCTTAGTCAGTTTGCAGACCAAAAACCGAGTTGGGCGGGAGTATTGGGTCCTGCGGTTGGGTCACAACAACCCCAGGCAGTGCTACAGGCTTGGAGAAGAACAGCTGGAAAGTAGCCCATTGGAAAAAGATCTGGGGGTGCTGGTCAGCAGCCACTGAACATGAGCCAGCGTGTGCCCAGGTAGCCAAGAGGGCCAGAGGCATCCTGGTTCATGTCAGAAATAGTGTGGCCAGCAGGAGTAGGGAAGGGGTTGTCTCCCTGTACTTGGATAGGCTGCACCTCAAGTCCTGTGTCCAGTTTTGGGCCCCTCACTACAAGAAGGACATTGAGGTGCTGGAGCATGTCCAGAGAAGGCAATGGAGCTGGCGAAGGGTCTGGAGCACAAGTCCTATGAGGAGCACCTGAAGGAGCTGGGGTTGTTTAGCCTGGAGAAAAGGAGGCTCAGGGGAGACTGTTTTGTTCTCTGCAACTACCTGAAAGCAGGTCATAGTGAACTGGGGGTTAGTCTCCTCTCCCAAGTAACAAGTGACAGGAAAATTGAGGAAATAACTTCAAGTTGCACCATGGGAGATTTAGATTGGGTATTAGGAAAATTTCTTCACTGAAGAAGTTGTCAAGCATTGAACAGGCTGCTTAGGGAAATGTTAGAGTCACCATCCCAGGAGGTGACATTTATAAGACATGTAGATGTGGTTTTTAGGGACACAGTTCAGTGGTGGATTGGGCAGTGCTGGGTTTGTAGTTGGACTCGGTCATCTTAAGGGTCTTTTCCAGCCTAAACAATTCTGTGGTTGTTGCAAGAAGACTTGACAAGAGTCAGTTGTGAGCTTGCAGAGCTGTGGAGTTGTGCAGATCTCACTTTCCAATGAAGCACTGTACCATGGGCTGTGTAGCAGTTTGTCTTCTATTGGTGCCCTCATCTGCTGCAGTTATAATTAAACAAATGTTGCAGTTAATAGATTAAATTAGCCTAATGGCATTGTGTACACCTTGTCCTCTATTAATTAAGCTGTAGTATGGTCCCAACAATCCTCCCCACTTTCGTCTGCCTCAGTTCCCAGAGCTCCAGCTGGGTTAGCTTTCTATATCTCAGGACACTTGGATCAAATGCCTGTTTTACATGATAATGAGGCTCTGTGTGTACTGCCTTTGTTGTAAATGCATCTGAAGCCATTCCAGTGTTTTGCCTTAAGATTTCATAGTAGTGTCAGTTGATTCAGCACACACAGTATACTCATGAATATGCTGTGTACTGTTTGTGCTCATTTGTTTGTGATTTTCAGCATCCATGCAAATCCTTTTATATTGTTTCCTTGCATTAAGAAAAAGCATCTTTGCTGATCTTCCGTAGTTTGTTTAGGACAAGCGTCCACCCTCAGTAGCTTACTTGATTCTGTCGGAAGCTGCACCATGCTTAGCCTCTAGTGAAATACTGCTAATAAAAAGGTACTGGAATTTTGTCTAGTGGGCACAAACAATGTGTACCCATTCTCTGCTTCCCAAACTTCCCTACTCCATTTCTCTGTTTACTGTGTGGGAAGCAGCCTTCTCCTGTCCCAAAGCCATAGGCAGGCCATCTGTATGCTCTTTTCCAGTACTGTGACTCACAGCTGTGAGAGCAGCCTTCCTTTCCCAAGGTGGTGGAGCCCTGCAAACCGATCTGTATCTCTACTCCTATAGCTCCACAGCAGATGACTGGTACTGTGACCCCAGAGGTGCTTGGGGACCTTGTTCTGAGTTGCTTGAGTGCTTCCATGGTGCATTCTGGTAGAGTTTCCAAAGTCTAAATGCAAATTTCCCCTTATTCCTACCTCTGGCACTACTTCATGAACCCCCCTACCCTTCCTGCTTGTTGAAGTTCCCTCTTTGCCCTTTCTGGCTTTTGCTTCCAGACATCTCTTTGAAGATTTCCTTATCTCACTCCTCGGCTTTGGGATGTTGCTGCTGAATTCTGTAAAACCTTTTCACTTACAGATCATATAAGAGCCTACTCAAAATGAGACTGTTTCATATCTCTTGCTTCCATGCTGCCTGGATTTCTCTTGAACTGCACTGGGGATGTGAACCTCTTTCCTGTGCACCTCTGATTTCTTCCTCAGATGTCAGTCTTGCCCTACAGTGAGTAAACTCAGAGCCCAGGCTGCAGGAAACTCCACATTCACCCTTAAAAGTCTGTGTGCTGTCTTCTGAATTGGTGTCAGCTGGATTGTCTCACTGTAAGCAGAATCAGAACCTGAGAGGTTATTAGAAATCCACTAGGGGAAGAAGTCTCAAGATTAATCCTAACACACCCCAGAAAGGTTCAGAAGCTGAGCTTGTCAAACTCCACCCAGGAAAGCTGAACTGGAATTGTGACAGTTTGACTGTTCCATGAAGCTGAGGATAGGGTGGTAATTGGGCAGCAGTCTCCATTTTCCTTGCTTTTCCTCTGGGAAAAGCTCCTTTCATCTTAAGGTTTCAAGAAATTTCTTGAAATTATTTCAAGAAATATTGAAATTAGTTTTTCAACAGGATTTATGGAGAAAAATACTTTTGTATGTTTGCCTCTTATTTCTTATGTCTCTTTAAGGTATAAGTAGTGAACTTCAAAGAAGGCACCGCTCTGTGGAATTATCTCAGCTATAAATCCAAGCTGGGGAAAGGGAAGAAGCGGGACAGAGGGTGCTAGCACTTTGACGGGCAGTGTGGGTGGAATGAAAAGACTTGAAGATAAATAAGATAAGCAATGTGTCTGGGAGTGGAAGAGGCCTCAGACATGCTGGAGTTAGAACACAGGGGAACTAGTGGTTGTGGTGAGCCTCCTGAGAATGTAAAAAAAGCAAGTTCTCTCTGATGTTTGCACAGACACTGTGCTGCCTCATGGTATGAAGGAGTTCCCAGCACTTTTCCTTGCCCAGCAAACTGGCCCTGCAAATTCATGCTTTGAGGCTGAGTTTGTGTCACAGTGAAATGTTGGTGAGCTGGCTGTGGGTCTGGTACCTTTGGTGGTATGAGCCCCACAGTGAATGGTCTGAGGACTGCAGCAAGTAGCTTAAACAGTCAGATGTTGCACTGCCCTGCTGCCCCAGTGGCCCTTGCTTGGGCAGTCAGAGTGGCCAGAGAAGGAAGAGGGAACCAGCAGCAGTCTCTGAGGATGGTGATTCTTCTTTGGAGATTTCTGCACTAGCAGGGAGCTATGAACTACCCAGGCTCCGGCCAGCTGATGTCTCTGAAGCCTGGGTCTGACCAGCCAGGATCCTAACCATACTGTTTTTCTCTGACTTGCAGAAAGTGTTGCCAGAAGCCTACACTAACCCCATAGTCCTTGAGGAATCACGGCTGTGAAATGAAGGGGTGGCAAAGCTGGGAGATACAGCCCCCCTCATTCCCATCTTTTCTACCTGCACCATCCTCCTGTGACATGCACCCCATGGGAGTGGGGCAGCCTCAGGACAGGAGCCCTGTGAACTGCTTCTGGAGGGTGTGAAAGAACAAAACAAGAGGGGGGTTGCTTTCATCGGTTTTATCTTTGCATCTTGCTGTTTTGGTGTTTGGGAGGAAAAGTTGGGAAATCTGCTGTGTCCCCCCAGTCCTACCATGCATGCTTGGAAAAAGCACATGTGCTGAGAGAACAGTGACAGTACCAGGCTAACCCTGAGCATGGTGGTGGCACATTGCCTGTGGCTGTGACATGAAAGGCAGAAGCTGGACCACACTTACTCTGTGAGCAGCCCTGGAAGACCTGGCTCTAGGGAAAAGGGATTGCTCTGCCTTGGTTCCCATGATGCTGTGTTGCACAGGTAGTAATAGAGGCCTCAGTACATTACCAGCAAGTGCAAAGCAGTTCACCAGCTGCTGCCAGCTCTTCTTTTTTTACTTGGCTTTCCAGATGACACACTCTTAATCTGGATAAACTTCCGCTCAGAATTCACTGGGATTGCCCTGACATTCCTACATATTAGGAGTATTTAAGAGGTATCAATATGCCTCCTTCTAGCTCAAGGCCAGGACTAGTTCTGCAGCCTCAATCTAGCCCATCACTACATTAGCAACAAAAGTGAGTCAAATCACAATTTCCCTGGGCTGAGGACTGTGTCTTCCTCCTTAAGGATGAAGTGCCTTTTGTGTGTTTTTACACTACATACAAACTTTTGTGAATCATTATATTGAGAAAACCAGCCAAGGCTGTGTTGCTTTTCACAGTCACCGAGAGGGGTAGGATGGGAATTCAGCTTTGCTCCAGTGTGGAAGCTTCTCACTTCATAGTAAGAGAAGGTGCCCACTTACCAGCATTTGTGTCTTATAGACACTGCCCATCTGTATGCTGTTTATCTTCTAAACACAACTGTAGATCCTTTTATCACTTCTCCATCCTTTCCAGCATCCCACCCCTGCTGGTGACCTCAAGTATCCTTGTACACCTTAAATCATGCAGTTACTTATGTATTATTTGAGGCAGGGGACAAAAACTGTACTGAGGTGGAATGGTTAAAAATGCTCCTCTTTGATACACTATTTTTGACAAAACTTTTTTTTTTTGTGAGATTTTCACATTTTTTTATACATTACATTTTGATACAGCCTGAGTTCAGTAAGTGCTTAGACAACACTCTCAGGCACATGGTGTGATTCTAAGGGGTCCTATGTAGGGCCAGAAGTTGGATTGTGAGCCTGATAAATTCCTTCCACTTCAGCATATTCTATGATTGAAGTCCTATCTTAGATAATTTGGGATTGAGGATGGGGGTTTAGAATGATTTTCAATAGAAATTTCAATATAAAATATAAGCATTTGAAGTGTACAATGAAACCTGACACATTCATATTAAATGGCTGAAAACAGTCTACATGTGGCTCATTTAATAGCCTGAAATATTCTGCAGAGTGGAAAAATCATCTTTCTGCCCAGTGCTATTGCTGTGTTCTTTTCTTCCCTTTCTTTCCTTTTTCTTCTGCATGTGAATTGTCTTCCCAGCTAAGAGTTCCTGCTGGGTTTTTTTCTGCATTCTGTGTGCTGCCCACTGTTTTGGGCATTATTTTCTCTAGGTCAAAAGAACCTGTTCCTGTTTTCTCCATCTTCTGCAGTTGTAACTCACTACACAGGAAGCTCAGTCCTCACTCACAGATGCATACTTTGAGTTTGCTGTCACCAGCACGCTGCAGAAGAGAGCACCAACAACCCTCTTCCACGTGTGTTTGAGAGCAGTCAGACCTGGAGCTTTGTGGCAAGGAGTCAGGGCACGGTAGGTTTGGTGTAAAGAGAGATGATGTATTCTGCAACATACACTGGAAGCTGCTGCTGGTTCTGATGTTCTACCCACTGCTGTGGAGCAGAAAGACAAACAGCCCATTGCAGTTTTTTGTCATTTATTAGAAATGGCCCCTGGGGAACACACACATGCAAGTTACACAGCAGTGCCAGGGGTAGCACCTGTTCTTTCTGGTCCAAAGCATTCAGCAAATCCTGGATAGTTCTGCACCTTGTCCCCACAAGTACACCAGGAAATAAGTCCTTAGTGCTCTGGGCATGCCAGAGACTTTGCCTACTACCTCAGGAGTCAGTCACCAACTGCCTCCCATAAGATTTGATACAAACTCCTCTGGGACTTGGTCTTTGACATCAGTCAGTTGAAATGCTGCCTGGACAAGACAAAAACAACTTGGTAATGACAGTGATTGACAGAGTCCAATACTGACCCACCAGCGGGACTGGTGTCCTGGAGAAGTTCAGCTGAGCTTTTGTGGAAGTCTGGCAGTGAAGGTAGAAGATGACACCGACCTACAAAAAGCCCTAAACTTCAGTTTTTCTTCTTGTTTTGTGATAGAGCTTCTACCTCCAGGTACTGCAGCCCAATCAACATCCCCATAATAGAGAAACCTGTGATAGAGATACAGGATGAGTTGTGTAGAAAATGCTGGACAAGAGATGAGGCATCCCCTCCTGCCATCCCCTCAGCCCATAGCTGCATGGGGAGTTTTTCTGGGGTGTCATAGCTCCAAGGAGAGTATGCAGGGGGAGGATGCAGAGCTCTACTTACTTGCTACCATGAGGGGTGCCATAATTCCAATTGTCAAGGCTGCAGTGTGGTATATGAAGACCTCAGAGAGGAAGTGAGCAAGGGCCAAAAAGAAGGTAAAGAGCGTGAGGTGATAGAGGCTGTTGAAGAGCAAAAAAAAGCAGGTTATCATATCATAGTATGGGCATGAATATGGCTGAGTGGAAAAAAAGGCAAACCTGCATGCTGCCCCATCTGCTCTCACTGGCACCACAAGGGGGACTTTGTCCATTGCCTACTAAGGTGCAAAATCTCCCTGGGCAACAGTTGAGAGGAGAACAGGGCAGCATGTTCAATGGTGCATTGAAAGTCACAGGCATTATCTGGCCTGAAGGAAGGTGAAGAGGGGAGACCATGAGTAGGGGACCAGTGAAATGAGAAGTATGTGCACACATAAAAAGAAGGTGAGAACTGGAGGAGCAGAGAACTAGGGTGACAGGACTTGGCTGACTTAAGGCTGCATCACCCAATGTCTTCCCACCTGTCCTGGGTTGTGGTGTAGAACGTGCACGGAGTATTCTACCACCATCTTCAT
>JANPWX010000317.1:902943-924330 GCA_024734555.1 Trochalopteron elliotii
TCCCGTTGGGCCCGGGCCGGCTTGGCGTGAGTCTGCAGCCCGAGGCGAGGCAGGGCGGGGCAGGGACGCGCGTTACCGGTAAGCGCCCGAGTGGATCTCACGGGCAGGTGCGGAATAATCTGCTGGAAGGTGATGCTTCTTTCTGCACTCTCGTGTCTCGGGGGTGATGTTTGACAGATCACAGATGTTTAACAGACTTGTTGATAGTCCTGTGAGAAATATGTACTGGCAGGAGATGGTAGTTGCCTGATACCTCTCACTGTCCTGCTTAGCTGTTCATTCCAGCATTTGATCTTTACTGCAGGTAACTGCTCTTGCAGCTAGGACTGGGCTGTATGAAAACTCCCAGAGGAAATGCCAGTTGGGATGGCTAAGGATCTGGAAGAAACTGGCTCATCCTCAGAGGAGGAAGAAGATACTGTAGTGGGACTGGAGTAAGTAGAAAAAACCTTCTGAACTGTTTCTGTGTCCCTGTGCTTTCTGGTGGATCTGTAGTAGTTTGAAAAGACTGGTGCATTCCTTACCCTCTTACCCTCCTGCCTATGAAGTGGAAGATGATTTGTTTGGGCCTCAAGCCTATGAGCAGGCTACCTACATCTGCAGCCTAAAAGACCACCACATTTATCAGGGTTGGATGTGCAGCTGTTCTTTGATTGCTCTGAAGTCCATTTTCTGTCATGTTCCTGAAAGGGGAATGTTTTGATGATATCTGTCCCTTTTTTTTTTTTTTTTTTTGGCGTGTGGGTCTTTTTGGTTTTTTTAGCTTTTACTGCTGCAGAGATTAGAAATCTGTACAAGTAGATTGATATATGATGTTTTATGTCATTTCTATAAAACTTCTTTTGATAACTCAACTACTAGACTTCATATTTCTTACTAGTAACAAGTCATAATCTTTGTTTAGTAACTTATTTTAGTTTTGCCTGTGAAGGAGTTGCTCCCTTATTCTTTCCCATAGCAGAATCACTTTTGGACCTACTTCACTGTGTCTTGTTAGGGTTTTTTTGGGAGCACATTGTGACTGAGTGCCTAGCTGCAGACTACAGTGACTTAAGACGTTTAGAGGAATGTTGGTTTGTAACAAGTGGTTGGCTTGGATTTGCTAGATCCTCATGGATGGAAAGGTCCAGAAGTAACTTCACCGAGAATGTAGCAGTATGTCTGCATCAAGTGACCGGGGTCATGCTGGGAGTGAATGACTGTCACCTGGAGGATTGAGCCTTGCTGCAAATCCTCAGGACAGGCTTAGTATAAACTCCTGTCCTGTTGCCTCAGCTCCTTTTCCACTTACATAAGGCTCTGGCCTGTAGTGTATATTCAGGAAGCTTCTTGGGCCCCTTCCAGTCTGAATAGCTAATTACACCACAGTTGTAGATTTCTTTAAAAAATTCTTTTTAGAGGTAGCGGAAGCAGGTGGGAGTGCTGTGAAGTTAATTTGTCTGGGTCATAAAGGTAGTAACTTTGTTAAGAGGACCGAGACTACCCTTAAGAGCCCTTGTCCTAGCATCAGAAAGTTGCCCTTTTATCTCTGTTCCTTTTTTCTAAGTGTTGGAAGTGTTTTGTCTTGTGTAGCTTCTCCAAACCTTTGGCAGACAATGATCTTTCATATTCTATAGACAAATGCTTTTGTATATCTCTGTCAGTTGTTATATTTCTTCTTGTTAGTGTAGAGATGTCTCTCCAACCCCTCAGTCTCTGTTTTCTGTTAACTTTTTCATGTTTTTAATTTCCTTGTGCAATGTTAATAAACAGCCAAAGTTTTATCTCTCTAGGGAGGTTGACAGTTTTTCTTTGTGTCATCCTAGTATTTGATGTGACAGGTCTTAATTTTTTTTGGTGTGTCCTTAATTCCTCTGAGGAGATGATACTTCCCAGTGTAGTCTTGTTGGTTTGTACAGAACTGATCACTGCATCTCAGAGCCTGTAGCTTAAGTGGTGCACTGGGGGGCATCATTCTTTAATTCTTTCCTGGCATTCCACTGTATCTGACAGGAATTAAAAGGGAAGAATACACAGCTTTATCCATTGTGTTGAGCCAAGTCTGTTCTAGTCTCTCAAACTCTGCATTAGTGTGGCTTTTTTTGTGCACTTCCAACTCCAATATTACAGCCAGGCCGACTGCACTGATCTGCAGTTCTAAAATTGGAGGCTGGGACCTGCATTGCAAGGTCTGGTTGTGTGGATACCAGCAATTGTGGTTTATCATGAATTATAGATCTTGTTTTCAGGCTATAAACTCAGAGAACTGTAGCTGTGAAAGCTCATGAGGCCTCTCCTAAATTATACCCACTAAAATAAATACAGAACTAAACAGAACTCAGACTGGCAAGACGAACTTAAAAAGAGGAAGATTCCCTTTGTAGCTGAGTACCAAGGGTGCTGTATTGCATTTGTGTGGCCAGGTTTTGGTAGTGGGAGGGCTACAGGGTGGGTTCTGTGAGAAGTTGCTAGAAGCTTCCTCCGTGTTTGACTGAGCCAATGCTCCAGTATGGAGCTGCCACTGGTCAAGGTGGAGCCCAGGAATGATGGTAGAAACACCACTGTGGTAACATATCTGTGAAGAGAAAAAAGAGTTACTGCATGGGGGTAATAGTGCTCAGAGAGGAGAGGAGTGAGAATATGTGACAGGAAGAGCTCTGCAGCCACCAAAGTCAGAGGGCAAAGAGGTGCTCCAGGTGCCAGAGATGGAATTCCCTGCAGCTTGTGGTGAAGACTATGGTGAGGTAGCTGTGCCCCTGCAGTCCATGAAAATCTGTGGGGGTGCAGAGATCCACATACAGCTCATGGAGGAGCCCCACACTGAAGCAGGTGTATGCCCAAAAGAAGGTTGGGATCCCATGGAAAGCCTGTGCTGGAACAGGCTCCTGGGAGGGACTTCCAGACTTATGGAGAGAGGAGCCTACCCTGGAACAGATTTGCTGACAGGACTTGTAATCCTGTGGGGAACCCATGCTGGAGCAGCCTTTCGTTTAAGGACTGCACCCTGTGGAAAGAGACACATGCTGGAGCAGTTTGTGAAGAACTGTCATCCATGGACAGGATTCACATTGGAGAGGTTTGTGGAGGACAGTCTGCTGTGGGAGGGACCCCATGCTGGAGCAGGGTATGGACTCTCCCTGAGGGGGAAGCAGTGGCAGAAACAACATGTGATGAGCTGGCCATTCCACATCTCCCTGCACTGCTGAGGGGAAGAAGGTAGAGATTCAGGAATAAAGTTGAGCCCAGGAAGGAGGGAGGGGTGGGGGAAAGGTGTTTTTAAGATTTGATTTACTTCTTATTGTCCTGCTCTGATTTTGATTGGTAGTAAGTTCAGTTAGTTTCCACAAGTCAAGTCTCTTTTGCCTGTGACTGTAATTGGTGAGTGATCCCTCCCTGCCCCTAACTTATGAATCTTTTGGTAAATTCTTTTTCACCTGTCCAGCTGTGGAAGGGAATGATGGAGCAGCTTTGGTGGGTGCTTGTCATCTATTCAGGGTACAACCTGGAGCCGCCACAAATGCCTAGCATGTGTGTGTTGAGTCAGCACAGGCAGGGCTTAGGGACAACCACAAAACTGCAGCTGAAATGCAAAGAATAAATTTCTTTTCGTTTTCTTGCTCACTGGGGGATCCCCAAAGTAGCATCAGAGGCATGCAAGCAGAGAGGCAGGTACTGTGGAGCTTGGTCCCTGCTAGAGAATCACTGAAGCTGCTGCTCACACCTGTTTTTCAGGGATTCTTGCAGGTATATTTTACCACTGTGCTTTGACCTTTCCCATTGCAGGGCAGGAATCTCAGGCATATTTGGTAGAGCCTTGAAGTTTATTGCTGTGCTATCTGACTTCAGGTCTACTTGTGAAAAACACAAAGATAGACAACAGTTAGAGTGTCACATGTATTTTTCTACACCAAAGCTGTAAGTCACTTAGGCATGTTTACAGTCCTCCTCACTAATCTTCCACTATTTTCCCCAGCGTGTTTGCTTATGTTCTGTCCACAGGCTAGGTGGCTGAGTATGGAGAACTGCTGTGTTGTTACTGTAACTAACTGCTGCATGTATGAAGCTCAGCAGCTTCTTGTACTGATTGTCTTGTCCTTTCAGGGATCACCCATGTATCAAGTGGACTGGTGGTGGCTGCAGGCGGGTCCCTGTCTTGGTGTTTCATGCTGAAGCCATTCTGACTAAGGACAGCTACCTCCGTCTAATTGGAGGTGGGTGCTACTATGTGCCAGCTTTTGGCTTGAAGGCATGAGGTAAAAGTCTCTTACCTGATGTTCCCTTCACTTTGTGGTGGGAAGAGGACATGACAGGAAAGAAATTAAAATCCTCTCTTGTCTCTGACCACTGAGACATTCAGAAATGCTTAATCTGTTGGTAAATGCTTATAATGTCTTTGGACTATGGTAAGTGTCTGTCCCTCCACTGGGCCCTGATGTGTTTTGAGTTGGAACTGTCTGCTTGCAAATTGAACTTGGAGACCATGCTAGAACTTAAAACCAGAATACAAATTCACCATAGCTAAGACCTTAAAATCAATCATTGCAGTGAGTTTTAAGAGTATTTTACTGGGAAATAAAGCAGCCAGCCCCACAGTTGAACAATAATAAGCTGTAGTGACGAATCTCTGAGTCTACAGCTTCACAACTCTGAGAAGGCCATAAACAAAATGGTTGCTGGCAGCACTTGAGTTGGGAGACCAAACCTGTCTAGTGTCAAATAAGGGAGAGCCTCTAAAGAGGCTGGGTTGTTATGAGCAGTCACTTTGGATTTGAAAAGTTAGTACTTGTGGGTGTGTACAGCTGGGAGCTCGTTCTGGATGTGCTGAGCTGGAGAAAAGCTAAAATCTACTCACCTTCTTTTTGTGAAGGCGCTGACACTTCTTTCTTCTCTTTCTTCTCTTGCTTTTTCCTTTCTTAGGTAATTGGTGCTTTAGTTTCTAATATATTATCCAAGTAGAAATGCTTCTGGCTCATTGGGGTAAGGGGTGGAGAAGGTGATTTATATGTGGAAACTCCTGATCCTTTTCATGTGAGTTAAAAACATACTTGGATGGTGCCAGAAGCTGATGGTCATTGTAACTCGCATTTTTACTGGAGCATGGGGTCTTTTCTACTTTTTCTCGCACGGTTTAACAAGTTTACTGCTGAATAGTGCAGCTTGTTAAATTTCCTCCACCTCTGTCTTGTGCCTAATTATGATACTTCTTACTTTTTTGGCTTACTTTTGTTGATAGAACATAATTCCTGAAGTTTAATCTAATCTTCACCCTTTTATTCTCAGTTTGAATCAATTTGTAAACTGGCTTTTCTAGGCAGTTCTGTGTTCTAGTGTTGCAATTTCTTTCTCTGCTGTCTTTGAACTCTTTTTTGGATTGCCACATCCTTTTATATTACAGCTGACCTCTAGTCTTGCTACCTACTTTTGGTTTATCTTGGTTTATCTTTGGTTTATACCTCCAGGGCTGCTTACTGCCTTTGTTTTTATGACTTTCTACTTGCATAGTGAGTTTATCTTTTTATTTTCTTGTACTATTTACTTTATTTCTTACTATATTTGCAGTTACTTGTTGGAAGACTGGTACTGGTGAATGAGGTGTAAACAAAAATTCAGTGCTTTATTTTGGGTTTTCAGCATCTAAAAAGTGATCACATAAGCTAGCCATGTCAATGAGGGACATTGTATGTGATTACTTTTAGCTGGGAATACCAATACTGAATAGAGAAGAAAGCTGAAATCATATTTGGAGTGTTATACAGTAGTCTGTATAATAGAATGATTTAAAAAAAATAATCTGGGTATTTGTTAGGCTGTTCTGTGCTTTATTTTTATATGATGAGGTTCTGTGATGCTACTATATTATAGTTGATGTAAGTCAGTTCAGTGATGCTGATTTTGGCATTTCCTATCTCTCTTTGCCTGTTATGTGCTGCTACTCTCTGTGAATTAAGTGCAGCTGTACTGTCTGAGTCCTTTTCTTTGGCAGCATGAGTGCCTTTGGTTTATTCTTCCAGGTGCAGCCTCTAATCCTGTGTCTCTTTGCCTCTTCACAGAGCACTTCCACATGTCCTATAAGATAGTGCGGACAGACAGCCGGCTGGTTCGGAGCATTCTGTCTGCCCATGGCTTCCATGAGGTGAGTGCAGTGAGCTTCTGCTCTGATTTGTGCTGGGCTGGGAGCTGATGAGAATATTTTTGGATTTTTTTGTGGGTTTTGTTTGGTTGTTTGTTTTTTTTTTTTTTTTACAACTCTGCAGGGTTAGAACCAGGAAGTTGCTGTGAGCCCCCTTGAGGTTTTTGTCTTTTAATGTACTCTGCTAGTTAGACTGAAAGCATGTAATTTTGCTCTCTCAAAGGAGAACTCATTAGTCTTAAGCCTTCAAAAACAGGGAAAAAGGAATGCTGAAGTTTGTTCATGTGTTTTTTCTCTTTTGGCTTTTAAAGCATCACACCCTTGAGAAGATCTGAATGATTTAATTTCTCAGTCTTTACCAGCTCTCAGAAGTATTGATGTAGTATTTCACACTTCTCTTCTGGTACCTGTCTTGCTCTAAAAAATGTCCCGTGTGCAGCTAATGACAATTTGAGAGATGTGTAGGGTAGATTTTTTTTCAGAATAACAGCAGCTTAAGGAATTGATCTGACAGGTTTCCTGAAGAGATTTAAAATGCTTTACAAACTGTGTTTAAAGTGTCTATGAAAATAACAGTCTCACAACTTTGTATAGAAAAATTTGATCTGGTTATTTCCCAGCACAGGAATACCTTAGGGCAGCAGTTTGGCTGGAGTTGCACTTGTATTAGAGATAGTAGAGGAGACAAGGCTAAACTAGGGTTGCTTTGGCCTTGTAGATCTAGGGACAAAGTGGTGTTGCTTTTCATTAGTTTGATGTTTTTGTGTGTGGTGTTTTTTATGTTGCTTTTTAGGTGCACCCTAATAGCAGTGATTATAATCTCATGTGGACAGGATCACACTTGAAGCCCTGCTTGCTGCGTACCCTCACAGATGTTCAGAAAGTCAACCATTTCCCTAGGTAAGGCCTTGATACCATGTTTTGTTGAACCTCTCTGTGAGGATTTGCAAAAATCTGAACATAGAACCCCCCAAAAAATAGAATATACATGGTACTGTAAAATCCCAACAGACTGGGCCAGTGCCACATGCTGTCTTCATTCTTAATGGTCTTCGGGGTTTTTGGGGAACAGTATATGAATTAAAATGCTAGTCTGTAGCCCAAGTTTTTAATTTTATTTTCTTTATTTGATGATAAATTATTTGTGACTTTGGGTTTTTAGTTAGAGGTAGTCCTATGTGCCCAGCTGAAGTTTGTAACTGATTGCTGTGCTTCAGTCTGTCTTGGGAGTTGCAAGAAGTGCCACAAACGATACTAATAGTGCCATAAGGTAGAGGCAGTAAAGCTTGAGAGTAGTTGTGGGTTAGGGTTTAGACATCTGACAGAGCTATAGGTACTTCAGTAAGTAGGACAAAGGATTGCTGTCATGTCAGAGAAAAAAATAGATACAGTCTCTTGTTTTGGAACTCCAGGTCATATGAACTGACACGGAAGGACAGACTGTACAAGAATGTCTGTCGAATGCAGCTGGCCCATGGGTTCAAGGCATTCCATATCTTACCTCAGACCTTTATTCTCCCAACAGAGTTCCAGGACTTCTGTAGTAAGTGAATGGCTGGTGATGCCCAGACTTAAAATAATGGGATGTGGGGGGAAGGGAATTATTTTTAATATCCTAGCCTTTTGATCATACCAGTGGTTAAGGCAACAAAATTAGAGGAAGCTGGAAAGACAGTACAAAAGGTCCACATGATTTCTTTCTGTAATTTATACTCTGCTGTTTACTCCATGCCTGTGTAAGTTTTCAAAAAGCTGATGTGGGCTTAAGACTCCAAAATGGAGGAGTTTTTATGTTCACAGTGTTGTTGATGATGAACTTCACAATATCTCTGCCTAAATGCCTGGGAGTACTGAAGTAAGAAGTGCCAAAAGGAGGCATAGGGCAGAAGAGTGAATCTACTGGAGTAGCAGAGGGGGCTTCAGGAAGGGGCTGTAATAATTGCAGTGATTCCAAAGCAGTGAAATAGCACACGGGAAAAGCAGACTTTGAGCTGCTTGTGGAGCTGTCTAAAGTGTTTACCATAGACAACATTCTGGATTCTTGCTCCCTTGTTAATAAACAAAATGGAAAATGTTGCAGACTTGTGCTGTTTTCTTTTAACCAGATACCTACTCTAAGGACAGAGGCCCGTGGATAGTGAAGCCTGTGGCCTCTTCCAGAGGCCGAGGTGTCTACCTGATAAATAATGTAAGTGTTCACTAAAAGTACTGCTCTTCAGTAACACTGTCTTCAAAACTATGTCGGCTTCCAGCAAGAGGCATGGAGGCATCTAACTGAATACTGGCCTTACTCCCAGTTTCAGCCATATATTGGTGAGCAGTTCAACAGCCCTGAGCAGCCTGGAAAGCCTGCCTGGGCCTGTGCTGTGTAACCAAAAGCAGTCTATCTCTTTGTATGCTGTACTCTTCTTGCAATCTGCCTTCAAGTTTTAGCTTATTAGGAGCAAGTTTATACTCCCTGAGACTGTTTGGGAAGCTGTGCTGCTTCATGCTCTCTTTGTGGCTGACAGTAGGCTGACCTTGTGGTGATTTCCAGAACTCTCCTTAGTTGTTTCCCCGTATGACCTAAACAGTCCTCAAACAGACCCCTTGTCTCCCACTTCCCCATGGAAAAGACCAATTTAAATGAACCTTGATAGAGTAGGAAGTGTATCAATCTTAAAGCTGTGTTATCTACAGGCCAGTGTGGCCTTCCTATGGTGTAATGGAGATAGTTCTTTGAAATCAATGTGCAGGTTTTAGTGTCTCTTGCTCTTTGTGGGTTTTGCAGTTATCATAGGTAACAAGTGCATCTGAACTGGAGCCAAACACATGAGGGGATTCCAATAAATATTCTCAACAGCCAAATGACTGTTGAGTCATTTTGTTTCCACTCATTCAAACCCCTTTAGCCTTCCCTGCACTGAAGGGGTCATGCTGCCTCATTTGTTCTCTACTTGGATCATTTCCCATAAAATAAGGGAGCAATTTGCCAAATGTATGAGGTAAGTATTTCCAGAGCTACACTCAGTTTTTTCTTTGCTTGAAAGGGAGGAATGAGCTCAGGCTCACATGGCAGTTGGCCATGACCTGGGGAAAATACCCTTCTGGGACCAATATCTCTTTGTGTATTTTGTTGGAGAAGCAGTGCAGCTAGTTTGGCCCACAGGCCAGTTTCCTTCAGTGTGATGCCATCTAAAGAGTGTCTTTCAGAATCTTATCACAAAAGTTTTTGAAAACAACAATAAACCCTCCAAACAAATTACAAACTTTGCGTTTCCCTGATCTATATAGAACTGTGTGTCACTTTTGTGTGATATTCTGAGGGAAGTTGAGTTTATTCTCTCATATTCTATATAAGCATTTTATATGCTTAGGTTTTCTGCTTGTGATACTGGTGTTGTGGCTGAAAAGATGCAAAATTGAATAAAGGCAGAATCCTGTGATTCTCTTGCCTCTTTTGCAAACTGAAGGGCAAGAAAGTGTTGTGCAAGAAGCTGGTTGCAAGAGAGCCTTGCATACAGCAAAAAGTAAAAGCTTTTGCAACAGATTCCATAACTTTGCAATGTGTATTTGTCATAGTTGGAGCTTTCTGTTCTTACCTAAGAGTGTAGCTTCTTTTAAGTACAGGAGCTCCTGCTGTGAACTGAGACTCAGTAGAGAGTAGGCAAAAAGTCTGGATACCAGCCCAGAATGTAGTTATAAAGATCACAAGCTGAGTCATTTTCTTCACTTGTGGCTTCACCAACTGTAGTTACATACTCCATCCTGTGTCTTCTAAACCCCTTCTCCGTGTCTTTGGTTAAACCCTTGAGAGGAAAACAGAGTAACAGTTACTTCTTAGATGTGAGGGGTTTTTTTCTGTCTGTTTTACATCATTGCTGTGTGACTGTTAAATCTGTATGCTACTCTGAGTATTTTACTGAAAAATTCAATGAGCAGGTTTTTTTGGCAATGCAATCATTCCTAGACTTCTCTTTAGGATTTAATTACCTTAAATGTGTTGTGACAGACAATTATGTTTTTTCCTTTTGATTTTATTTCTTCCTTCCTCAGACATACTTATTGGTACAGGGTGGCTTTAAGAGAGAAAGGCAGGAAAAATGGTGGATTTGATCTAATTTCTTCTTATTCCTTACATCTTCTGTTTTTTCACTCTTAAATTCTCTGTTCTTCTGCAGCCAAACCAAATCATAGTGGAAGACAACATCTTGGTGTCTCGTTACATCAGCAATCCCTTGCTCATAGATGGTGAGTGTGCTTAGGAATTGCTTTTCTCCCTTCCCCCAACCCTGCATCTGACAATCTCTGCAAGCTTTACAGGAGTTTAGTTGAATAATTGAGTGATCTAGCTTGGTCTAGCATCAGACAAATGTAACTAAAGAATTCCTGAAAACGTGGAAGCTTTTCAACTGGGATAGTTTCAGGCACCTATGTCATCAGCAGATAATGGTTTATTGTTCTCAGAGTCTGTTGAAATTCCTCAACTGGTTATAATGTCTGAAAGATATTTGTAGTGACTGACTTTTGACAACTGTATTTCAGATTTCAAATTTGATGTGCGTCTCTATGTTCTGGTTACATCGTATGATCCACTTGTCATCTATCTCTACGAGGAAGGATTGGCCAGGTATGGGAGAAGTCTTCCTTTTCAGTACCTGCACTTGGAGATCCAGACATTTCTTGGCTTCCCTCTCTACTCCTGAAACAATAGTAAAATGAGGAAAGTGCCAGTTAGGGAATTCTGCAGAGTTTAAATAGATGATGCTTCATCATGCTGTGTCCCATCAGGTTTCTTCATATAGATTATAGGATCTTGAGTGAGGGATTTTATATACATATTATATAATTAATAAAGCAAGTTTTCAGCTCTCAAGGATTGAATGGCCAAACAGATCATCATTGGCATGTTCATTCTCAAGGCTGAGGTGTTCTTGAAACTTGTGCTTGTTGATATCTTTCTGCCCCTTCTCAATTCTCCAAGGAAAAGTGAATCCAAGCTTTCTCAAGTTTATCCTAAAAAAAAAAGTAGTTGGAGATCTCTTAATGGATGAGCTTAGTGACTCATTCATTTCAATGCCTCTTCTAAACTTTAGGTCAGCATTTGTATTTCCTGCAGTATCTACTAAGTGGATTTAGGCTAGTTCACTGTTTTTACCCTGCAATATAACAATTCTCCTTTGTATGTAAGTCATGAAAGACATCTAAAATTCCCTAGAATCAATACTCATCTACTGAAAATACCTGTTTTTCTTTGTCCCAGAAGTTAGCTAAATATTTGTATGTAGTAACTAATGGATTTGAAGCAATCACCCCTCTGAATTCCCAACAGATCAGAATTGTAACTGTAGTGATGTTTGAGAAAAAACACACAACTGTCTTCAGCAACAATTTTAAGTAATGCTGTATCTTTCTTACAAGCACATCTGATGTATTCAGAATATCTCTAGGGTTCGTGCCTGACATGGCTCTGACTTGGGTAGATACTGAATCCAAATTAACTTTGTCCCAAGAAGATAATGAATCCCAAAGAATACATGAATAACGATCCCACAAGAAATATCCATTAAATCGATGAACGCCCTTCACGTGTGTTGTGATGTGCCTCTGCCTGCAAAGATAATGTGAACACGTTTTTTCCCTAAAAGGAGGCAGAAAGGGGAAGCTTGTCTTCATAAGTGGAAAGCTTAACAACTATATTCACTTTAGAAAGGGAGCCTTAAACGTGCCAGTCATGCAAGACTTTTCTCTTGGGAACTGGCAGTGAAATTGTTACCTGCTAATATTGCATGTTTTTGGAAAGTGAAGAGGGAAACAAGCATAGACTTCCAGCATGTTCTCAGAATGGGCAGTACATAGCAGGCCTTCAAAAATAGGATTTGCACCATCATTATTATCTTAAAGGTGGTTCTGCTGATCTTGTAACAAAGGAGTTTACTTCTGGAAAAATCCATCTGTATAAATACAAATATTCTACTCTGAGGATGAGTGTGCATTTTTGCCAGTAGAATAATGTATTTTGCTTGAGGGTTAGAGTGTGGAAGTGCATATCTGGGTATCAATTCAGAAACATCAGTCTCAGCAATTCTGGACTGTCAGTATTCCATGCCCATCTTCTCAATGCCCATCTGGCAGCAATATTTGCAAATCACTTTTCAGTGTTCTGAAATCCTTAGCAGTTTTATGTATGTTTAGATTCCATTTGTTTAAACTATAATCAAATCTGGTGCACATGGTGTTGACACACATGACAAGTGGAACATATATCTCCAGGACACCACAGTATTGCTAATTAAAGTTTTCCTTTCTTTCAAATTGCATCCCATCCTTCAGCTTTCTGTGAGAGGTAGATAGTATATGGAGACTAAATGTGGCACTAGGTATCTGAATGCTGCTTTGCAGTATGGTACACTCTACCAGTACAACTATGGAAGAGGTGTAGAGGAAATGAAAATAATGAGCTATTCTCTCTCTTCCAAGAGAGATAACTCTGGGCTATGGAGAGTAGCTCTGGTTCTGTTACTAAACTTCAACTGCCCACTGAGCAATTTCAGCTGAAGTGTCAGCTATGGCTGAAGACTTGTAGTTGAATGCTTTCACATGAAAGCTGTAAGTTTATTGCAGACAGTATCTTTAATTATCCTTAAGCTTTTCCCATCTACTGTGGTTGTACAGCTGGTTTGTTCATGCTGCAGGTGCTGGCAAACTCTTTGGAGGACAATGCTCAAGGTGAGCAGAGGCTGATAAAACTTTAGGTGGCTATTTTGTGTGGCCTCCAGATGGCACTAGTGGCCCTTAGTTGTGGCAGTTTGCGTTTTCCCCATACCCTGCGTTTGCCGATTCAGTTGGTAAGAGGTAGAGAACCTGGAGTTACTGGATTATGGCTTCCTAATTTAGCTGTTTTGCCATTCATTTTACAGTGTGAGTTACCTGCTGGGAGTGAGCACTGCATTGCCTCACATGGTGTAATGCCTTGCTTTAAAGCTGGGACAAAAGTGTAGCTCTGCAGGGGGAGGGAAATGTTTTAACCTTGGGGAGTGGAAGATGTTTTTAATGCTTTGCTTAAGAAAAAAAAAAACATGCTGCTTAAGGGTAGAAACAATTTCTAGCAGAGATCTGGGAGGTAATGTCAGGGTCTGGAATCAGAGGTGGTCTAGAAGCAATCTAAGATGAAAAATACCAGCTGAACAAAGCAATCTGGTTTTGGAACCTCAGCTACTGCTTGTGGTGCACTATGGTGACTTCCATGTTTTGAATTTGCTTTCTGAAGGCACATAGTCTCTGAAGTGTAGTAAGAATGACCTAGCTTGGTGGTTTAATTTTTTTTTTCCATTTTCTTAGTCTGTCTGAAAGGTCATGTTCCTCTCTAGTGTTGTGCTTTGCATATTCCAAGAGGAACCTGACTGTTTCAGTAAACTTGGTGGCCTCTACTAGAAAAGGAGTGTAATGAGGAAACCATAAGATGTAATGATCTTTACAAGGAACAGACTTGGTATAACAAACATTTGTGATGTTTGACTAGATATTTCCCTAGGCCTTGTTTCTTCTGGCACAGCTAGACTTGTCATGACATGATCTAGAGTGGAATTTGAGGCTTCAGAGCTGAGGAGAAATAAGAGATTGTGGACCCAACATTTTTGTACCTTCTATTTCACTTTCCAAGTTTCATTTGAAGGAGATAGGAAGGGTTGTGTGTAACAAAGCCTTCGGCTGTTGTGCTGGAAGTACTAAATAACTATTCAGTTTGCCCTGGCCAAAATTCTTTCTCTCTTTTTTATTACTTTTTAAATGCAGTTTTTCAGGAAGATAATGACTTCAAAATGTTTGTGTTGGGGTGTTTTTTGGGTTTTTTTTTCTGTTTATCCTCTAAAAGAATACTGAGTAAAACTTTGGAGGCACTGATGTCGAGTAGGTTCCTTTTCTAGATATTTCCATCCCACTCCATGTGGAATAAGCTGTAAAAGGGGACAGAGTCTCAAGTGAAGAGAGTCAACTGTCAGACTTCTGGAGAGTTACTAAGAGTGGTGTCAGTGAATGCGCTTTGTTTTTATCTTCTGTTACAATACAACTTTTCTAGTTGTTCCTCCCTTGAACTCTGTTAAAACTCCTTGCGTATTTTGTGCCTGGTGGACCTCTAGAAGGAATGCTGCTAATAGATTAATTTGGAGATATTCAGTGATCTGTTTGGAGGGAGTGGAGTGGGGTGGGGATTTTATTCTCTTACTTGAGGCTTGAAATAAGACTGAAGCTGTATGTAAGACATAAAGCAGCACTGAGTGACTTAAGATCCTCCTGTTGGACTGTAAAGTGTGTTGAACACTTTTCTAGTACATATTAAAAAAAAGTAGACACAGTGTGCTGCCATACATCTGTTAAATTGGCAGATATTTAGTAACTTTGTGCTGGAAAGGACAATTATAATCTAGATTGGTTGTCTGTGATCACAGCCTGGAGAATTGTAGCTGGGACCTTTGCATTGAAGATATAGGTTTGGAAAATGAGATGGTCATGGCAAGCTTGGTCCAGGTTTGCCTGAGGGTATAACTCTGTCACCTGATCATACATTAAAATCTTGGTAGTTTTATTTATCTGAGATTTCCAAAACAGGCAATGTAATATATTTATTGACATACCTTTTATATCTTAGTTTGAATAAGAGGTACATTGTTAATAAACCACAGTCTTAATTATAAACTTGGACATGCTTCTGAAGGTGACTCACCAAGCCCAGTTATGTGGGAGTCCCAAGGCTTCACTTAGAGCCAACTGCTGAATTGGTGGATTATGCTGGTTTTTGGAGGGGCATTCATGTAAGTAGAGAATAACAAGCCTGACTTGTGCCTGAAGTACAGCTGAAGAGAACATAGGGCCAGGAATAGCCTGTGCTGTTTGTGAGCCTTCCCTGTTTTGCTAGTTCTCTCTCCTGTCTAACTTCCCCTCCTTCTGTGAGGGCCAGAAAGGAGCCTGGTGGACCTCCCTTGCTTGGTGCCTGCAGGCATGATGAGGGCTCAACTCATAGTGTGGGGAATTCATCGTGAAATGGCTCCTTGTTTTGGGGAGACTTCTTGACAGACTGCTTTTTCTCCTAAACCATGTTTAGACAGCCCTATTTCTGAGCTTGAATAGATGGAAGGGTCTTAGACCATCAGGAACTTGTCATTCAGATTTGCACTGAATGTGAAAAATAGATTAGAGAAAAAGAAGAAGCAAAACTGAGCTGAAACCCAAACATTCTTGCAAAGGCCCAAGGAGCAGCAGCTTGGGGAGACTTTCCAGTGGGACACGAGGGTTAGCTCTGGGGTTAGAGCACTGGGCTTTGCAGCACCTGCCACTAGCTGCCATGCTGCCACCTGAGCTCACACCGCTCAGCCTTGTGACACCCTTCCTTCAGTAGCCTGGCTTCCTAATTGACACTGGCTCCTCTGGGGTATTCACCATTTCTGGGCTGGATTCCTGTGGTTTCCAAAGAATTCAGGTGTTTGTTTTGTGCCAAGGAATTCACATTAGCTCACAGGCTGTGCTTAGGCCAGAGCTGGCTGAGCCAGCTGCAGCAGCCCCATCCCTTTTGGAGTAACCTCTGCCTAGCAGTTTCTGCTCCTTAGAAAGTGCAACTGATTTATTTCTGCATGGTCACCTGGGACTGGGTTACAGCCACTTCAATAGACACTGCCCTGTGTAGAAGCTGTGGAGCAGTGTTATTCACTAGATATACCTGCTGGACTTCAGGCCAGTGGATAGACCATCAAGCCAGAAGGCTTTATGTTGCTTTCTTACTTTTTAATTAAGATCATCAGATTCAGATCACTGAGGTGAATAACTACTGAATCACTGAGGTGTATAACTACATGACTCTACTGTTGTGCTTAACAGACAGGCTACTAAGCAGTTGTTAAAGCTGGTCAGCTCAGTTGTTAAAACTGCTGACAGTCTGAACAGTGAGAAACTAGAGAATGTGAGAAACAGAACGTGAGAGGTTCACCAAATCACAGAGTGGCTGAGGTTGGAAGAGGTCTGGTTCAACCTCCTGCTCAAGTGGGGCCATCTATGTCTGGTTGCCCAGGACCACGTCCAGATGGCTTTTGAATATCTTCAAGGAGAGAAACTCCACAACCTCTCCGGGCAACCTGTGCCAGTGCTTTGTTATCCTCATGGTGTTTTCTTGTGCTCCGAAGGTTCAAAATCCTGTTAATGGCAATGCATAAATTGGAAACATGCAAATTTGTTGTGAAAAGATTAAAAAAAGTCTTTTATTTTCCTCCCTGTTCCTGCAGACATCTGGTAAAACTGCTCCTGGATCTTGTTCTTTAACATAGAACTGTTTGAGTAATTTTATTCAGCTTTGATTAGAGAAACTGCCATCATAGAGGTGTCACCAAAACTCCTTTTTATGTTTAGTAATTCCCTTACAAACTTTAGCTCCTGTTCATACTCGATTACTAACCACCATATCAGGTGGATGCTGTGAAACATTAATGTTGGAGGTAGGGTGGTTGTGATGGTCTTTAGACTTCTGTTTTCTGTCCTGTACTGTAAGGGAACTGTGTTCCCTAAACAAAGTGGCAGCTACTAGACTAACAGGTAGGCTAAAGTCTAATGCATGGGGATGAACGAGGAGGGACTGGGAAAGTGACTCCAAGAGTAAAATGTGAGGAGCATGCTTGTAAAAGCACTATACTGATTATTTCCAGGACATTTATGCAGGAACTCTCTGTGCAGTCATGGAAAAGTCTATCATAATGTGTGCTTTTTTGTAGAACTCATTTGAGAGTAGAGGGATTAACTATTCTTTCCTTCTTCCCACTCCAGAGTCTTTTCCCTTCTCCTCTTCCTTTCCCAGGCTCCAACTAGACGCCTCAAATAAGCATTCCAGAGCTGTCAAGTTTCATGCAAAACCATGTAACATCTTCTGTAAATATTTAATGATCCAGTTTACATGTTTCTGAAATGACTTGCAAACTTTACCTTGTGGTTAATTAATTTCCTGAAGTAATGCTGGAGATAAGGCAAAGAGCATTGTACAGTCCTTTGGGTACTGTCCTGCCTTAAACTGTGACAGTAAAAGGGCAGTTGTTTGATTTAAGGTGATGTAGGGATGTGGGTAAAGGGCCAAAGTTTGGTGTGGTGGATTTGGGGATTTTTCAGTGTGAACTCTGACATGTTTTGTAGACTGCTATGTGGGCAAGCAAAAAGCTTGCATGGCACTTGAGGAGAAGGTGACCTATTGCAGATAGAGCTTAAGTATGGTTATTAGGCTTTTAATGAACTCTTACAAGAAAGGGAAGAAAGACTGGAATCTGTCAAAATCTGAATACCGAAGGTGAACATGAAGCATGACAGGGAGGCAGAGAGCTGGGATGTCTCTAGATGTTACACTGTTAGTCTGGAGGTTGAGAGTAAGTTCTGGAGTCTGAAGGAATTAGTGAGGAGTTTTCCCTTAATTTTCTTTTTGTGCTGCCCAGGCTACCTGCTGCTGCTACTGCCACCCTTATGCTTGCTTTTGATCATTCTTTCTTCTTCTCTGCTCCAAGATGAAGTACAGCCAGGGGGAAGGGAAATGTGCTCTTGGGGAAGGTGAACAGTGTAGTAGTTGCTGGTATAGAGAATGGGTTGTTGCCTTCATCCAAGCTGGAATATGCCTGTGGGACTTGGCTGTGACCAGCTGAGACATGAGCAGATGTATCAGAATAGTGGAATGTATGAGGATCACTTCTCTGCTCTGAGCTTTGAATTCAGAAATGAAGGGCATCTTCTCAGTCCTTCTGGGGAAAGAGAAGCTGCAGTGAAAGGGAGAGAGGCTGCCAGGGCTGTTCCCAATATGATTGCAGCTACTTCTGCCTGGGAGGCTGTATTACAGGCAGCAGTTATTGTGGAAACTGAACAATGCACAGTCAACCTCAGTTTAACCTTTCCTATTTCCAGCTGTAGTTTTTGGGTAGAAGTTCTCCTATAATATTTCTTCCTAGAGGCTTTTGGAATCTAATCTATTGTATACTGTGTGAGAATGTGTCCTTCATTTTCTTAACTTAGCCCTTTCCTCAGACTTTAAAAGGACAAGATTCATTAAAAGGGGAGGATCTTTGAGAGAATGGGACTGCAGTAAGGCCAGGTAAACAAGTTAATGAAAGGGAGTATTTTTAGTATCACTTGCAATTCATTTTTGACAGTGAATACAAGCAATACATAACATCAGGACATGGGATGGTGCTTCCTATATTCTTACTGCTGTGAACTGTATTATCTCTGTGTAATACGTATGTCAGAGATGAACCAGGTTAATGCTGTCAGAGAGGATGATTCCTCTTGCATCTTCTACTCCTGCACTCTTTCCAAGTATATTGGCAGGTGAAAGAAAGTTCAGTCATTCAGCTTGGAAAACTGGTGGTTAGAACTTGTATTCTAGAGAAAGCAAATCTGAATTCAGGCCAAAACAGAGTTGATATTCTTCTGATGGTGGATACAGAACAGACATCCATTCCTTTCTTGGCTACCTGCATCATATTTCACATTGTTAACAGTAAGAAGAACTGCTGGTTTAGATGAAGTGGGGACAGAAGAATGCACTTAAGTGGCAGAAAACCTTCCTGTCTGACTAATAGTGGAAAATTCTACCTTTTTCTAGTTTTTTTTTCCACTTGACAAGTCCTACAGGAAAATTCTATTTTTTTTAAGAATTAAAAGCAGTGTGAATCTAGTTGTTGAACCACTCAACCCACACACTTTATCAGCAATGCCTGTTAAGTGTGGTGGGTCTCTGCATTGCAAGGCCTACAGAGTAGTCCAGAGCTTGGACAGGAGCAGATCACAGTGGGGGAAAATGACAGGTGCTTGAAGCAGAGTAAGAAGAGATGGTATTAGTAAGCAGAAGATAGTGTTTAGATGAGTTTCCCTGGATAAAATACTCTTTTTTGGCTGAAGATGGGCCTCCACGTGTGGACAGTCCAGCCTCTGGTTTAGGAGTACTCTTGGATTCCTGTTTGATTGCAGGCTCCCTCATAGCAGCATCCACGAGTAATGCTTTGGCTCAGGAACAGTCCTGTCCTGGCAGATGGTGATCTGGACTCACGTACTCGTGCCTTCATCACTCTTTGGCTGGATTATGGCAATATGAGACACCTGGGCACGAAGCCTTTAGTGTTTAGAAAAATAGTTCATGCAGAATATTGAAGCATATGCTTGTGGTAAATTCTGTTACTAGGAAAACACAAGGCTTGCCCTTTATTTTCTGACCCTGCTTAGCATATAGTTTTTGAATTGCTTTTAGGGTCTTGGCCCTTATCTTTTAAGTAACATATATTCTATTCTTAATAGTGGCCCAGAATGAAATTGGAAAGGAACATTGCCCTTAAATGAAGTCATCTTCTGAAAGATTGTAAGATTCCTCAAGAGTTTATTCTAATTTCAGTTTAACACCTAGAAATCAGGATTTCTAATTTTCAATTTTTTCTATTTTTCACTATTACTGTAAGGCCTTTTCCTATGACCTTGGTTTTTCTAAAATAATGGTAAATTTTTTGCTGAAGCAAGACATTGCTGTACAATCTGTAGTCTGCAAGTCTCTTGTCCTTCCTGGAGAGAACAAGTGTGGTGGATGAGTAGCATAGTTACTACAGTGGAAGAATGATACAGTAAAGTATACTCGGTAAAGCTGTAGAACTGTAGAGTACTGAAGGTAATTGTGACTGGTATTTCAGAGGTAGTGACACTCCTCCATCTCTAGCAAGTGCAGAACATAAAAGTGTAAGGAGTGTGGGCTATTTGCTAGCATTGTACTTCTGGTCTGTTACTATTCTGACATCCAGAGCCTATTGATAGAAGCTCTAGAAATAGCTTGGATTTTCCATTGCAGGCTTGCACTTAGCATGAGGCTGGTCAGACCAGCTCTGGGTGAATGTATTAATAAGCATTAGATTCTGTTGCTTAAAGCTTAGACTTTTTTGAGAGTAGATATGAGTAATTTAATGTTTTGGAGGTTTTTAGTGCATTGCTGAAGTTGCCCATGGTGTCCTTCAAGGTGATAGCATCCTAGTCAAAGAGAAACCTTTGGTACTGGCAGCTCTGGAACACAGTAAAATATCTTCTGAATAGACAGTCCCCATGGAAGTGTAAAACTCTGAGCATGGAGCTCAGTCCACCTAATAATTAAAGATATCTTTGTAGAAGGAAGCTAATGCAAACATTTGAAGGTACAGAAATACTGTTGTTGAGAGTATTGTCTGTGTCTGGCAGGGGTTCCTATTCTCATATTTGAAGATGAAAAATTAAAAGCACAAGCTAAAAAGCGTGGTGAACCTAATTGCCCTCTGCTTGGAAGTACCAAGGGAGACTTGAAATGGCTCTCTGGTTGTGCTCAATATCTCCAGGATCTGGCTGAAAGTATATTTCAACAAGTACTTATAGTATGCTGCCAGTAAATAATTGTTAAGACAGAGATGATGAAATCATAAATAAGAACAAAATATATGACAGGGCTTTTGTCACTGTTTTCAAAACAGAAGTGCTAAATCCAGGAAGCTTACAGTTAAACTGAAAAGAAATTCAAATACTTTAAGCTGTGGAAATATGTGGAAAGGGGATCCAAACTTCCAAATGCTTTTGTTGCCAGCTGCTCTGACTTCATACGTAGTTAAAGCTGAGAAAAATAAAGTGCAAAGTATTTTTCACTCTTTCAACCTTGCCATTTAAAATTAGTTACATCATGGGGGGTTTGTTTTCCCCCCTGCTTCCACATGGGTATTTAAGGGCAAGTTTAAGCATTTTCATGAATTTGCTGGTATCGTTCTTATGGCAACAGGTATTACTCAAAATGGCTACCAAGTGAGGGCAGTAGTGGCATCGTTTTAAATGAAAAATAAGGTCTTTGTTTTTTTGGCAGTTCTTTCTAAAGAAGGGCTGTGTTTTGGGGTTTTTTTTTTGTTGTAACTTGTTAGCTGTCTTTGTATACTTCAGCTTCTTCTGAACTATGGAAAAAAATTGGGGAAGGATGAAGAGAAATGAGTATTAATGAAAAAAATTGGAGGTGCATTCTTTTCTGAATGTTATTTCATTGCATAATCAGATGATCCAACTTCCTCTACTTCTTCCATTTTTCCTGAATCGTGCCTCCTTTTTCCTGCATTGAGGCGTCCCCCATATATACTCCCCTTTTTACACAGCTAACCCTGCTCCCCTTGGTATATACTTTCCTCTTGCTGGGGCTTCTTTGGATTGCCTGTGTTTGACTCTACCCTCGTCTTTTCTTACTCCTCTTATCTCTTGGGAGACATCGGCATCTTAAGCTCTTGTGGTGCAGGAGGATTGTA
>JANPWX010000317.1:924627-1050228 GCA_024734555.1 Trochalopteron elliotii
TGCAGTCGGGTTAAATTACTGTTGTTGTTAAATTATTTTCCAACTGCAACTATTCTATTACATTATATTCACATTCTATTACATTATTTTTTGCTTGATATGTCCTCTGAGGATAAACTGTATTTTGCATTTGATGAACTCTCATGACATACATTCTCTCCCTAGGTGTTGCTATTGAGTGGTCTGTGTGGTAGTCTGTGATTTGTAGTGACATACTTGCTGTATCTAGCAAGAATGCCACTTGCTCAAGAAATACTGTGAATTTGTATTCCTCTTTACAGGTTTGCAACAGTGAGGTATGACCACACGCCCAAGAACATTAAAAACCAGTTCATGCATCTGACCAACTACAGTGTCAACAAGAAGAGTGGAGATTATGTCAGGTACTTGGCTGGAAAATGGAACTTGTTCTTTAGAGGTTGGATCAGTTTATCTAAGATGGTCTAATGCTGATCCATAGAGGTAGGCCAGTGGTGTCAGTCTCCTTCATTTATTTTTAGCTCTGATGATCCTGAAATAGAGGATTATGGAAACAAGTGGAGCATGAGTGCAATGCTGAGGTACTTAAAACAAGAGGGGAGAGACACTGCAGGTCAGTAAAAATCTTGTTCTTTTCTTTCTTTGGTGGATCTTGATCATCTCACTAATGTGAATTCTAAGAAGTCAAGGAAGAGCTCCTGTGAGTCCATTTTAGCACCAGAGCAGGGTGGAGGGAAGCATTGTTTCTTACTCACTAGAGCTGTGCATTTGTTCCAGAGATATAAGGCCCAGATCTATCCCCAGAGATAAGGCCTAACCTCTTCCTTTTTGCAGCTAGTATTCTGAGACTTTCTCAGAGTGTGTTTCTTAATATTTTACCTACATTTCCCGTTTTTTAAGGTCATTCCATTCCTTCTAAAAGCTTCCCTCCCTCTACTGCTCCCATGGCCTGTTCAGTCTGATGAGTGACCAACCTCTGGACAACTGTTCCAGTTTGAATGACTCTTGGATGTGGTGTCATCTTTCCATGGCTCAGGTTTTTGCTGAGTGTTTTCATTTAGTCTGTGTTTCATAAAAAATAGCTCCCTCTTCCACACCTTTGCCAGGTCTGCTGGGAGTAACTGCATCTGCAGAGTAGAATCCGGGTATATCCTTTAAGGGATAATTTACCTGTGATACTGAGGCATCAGTAAAATTACTGATAGCAGATGTGGCCCATATTCCAAATGTTGCCAAGGAACACTTGAGTGTTTGAGAGAGGGGTTTGAATCTGGCTTTCAGACAGAAGTAGACTTTTTTCCATTGTGTGTGCATGGCTGTTCAATCCCTTGCACCACATGTGTTCAGCAAGCTGTGAATGCATAGTTATTAATATTGATACATCTCCATGCCTCACCCCAACCTCAAGTATAAAATATACACTTTTAATAATTAAGTAAACTATTGAGCAATGCAAGCAGGCTTCTTTAACTATCAATTACAAGACTTCTTGCACCTTTCTCTGATGCATCTGGTTCTGGTCATAGGGAGGCAGAATACTGGCTGAAAAGTGCTGGCCTTGTCAGGGCTGGCAGGGTTTTTGTGCTCTGGGTTGTTTATGTGTGCTGGGATGTTTCCATGCTATGTTAGTTTCACTTAGTTGTTTTCTGGTACAGAAGTTCACATCTGAATTTGCTTGCATGCTCTTTCTGTAATTGTTCAGGTCCCTGCATGTCATCATCTGAGCATGAGAAATAGTAATTGTAGACCTAAAGTAAACTCCCTAGTCAAGTGGTTTCTAGAAGATACTCTTTGAAGCAGGGATTGCCAGATGCCTGTGTGGGTTTGCTTGTGCTCTCTTTGAGGGGTGGGAAAGGCTGTCCTTTCATCCTTACTAACTTCTGAGACTATGATTCCAGTATTTGTTAATTTCTCCCTTCTCTCACTTCTCTATTTCTTGTCCTTGAAAAAAAAAAAAAACAACCAGTGTGGTGTTCTTTCTATCACATGACTCATCCCAAGTCCAGTGTAGAATCCAGGTCTATATCTAATGTGCCTCTTTTCTTGCCTTTTGCTTCCTCTGTTTGCTTGGACTCCTGTTCCTGAGCTCTGTTCACAGGCTCATGAAGGAGCTGGAGAGTGCTTTCTTAGGGTGGGCTATCTATAGGTCAGCAGGACTGGGGGCTGTCACCAGTCACAGAATTTTGAAAAGATTTATGAATTTTGGTATGGGAACAGCTGCCTTAGAGGAAGGTGCAGTGTCACAGAACAGTTACCTCATAAAAGTTCACAGGAAGAATTTTTATATCTCAGTGCTGTGGCTTGTTCTCTGTAGTTTGAGGGCTTATCTCACTAACCCACTCTTGTTTAACTCTTTTTAATCCTTCCTAATACTCTGAGTGGGCAGTGGTCAGACTCCAGCTGACTTGTGCTGATGTGTTTGCCATATGTTCCTGCTTACCTGCACTGTACATATACTCATATTTACCATTCTCACGTTCTCATTTGTGAGTACTTTTGCACGAGGATACTTATGCATGTCTCTATATACTTCAGCTTGCATGGATTTCCAAGCATCATTGCTTTGTCATCTGTAGGGTCTCATGTGCTTTGATTCACAAAGGTGTATCTCCATATGCATATTCTCATGTCTTTCTGGATATTATGTGTTACTTCACAATCTACTTTTTTCCTTTTTCCTCCTCCCCCCCTCGTCTCCTTGCAGCACTGATGGCCAGCGTGGAGGACCTGATTATCAAGGCTCTAGTTTCTGCTGAGCTGTCCATTGCCTCAGCATGTAAAAGTTTTCTTTCACATCGTGGCAGCTGCTTTGGTAAGATACTGGGGACGTCTTTGTTGATTGCCTGTTGAGTACTGTTTAGAACCTCCAGCTTTGTCACACTAGAGAGAAATGTGCATTCTCTAGTGCAAGGAGATGGATACTGTTTTGTTTTGTTTTGTTTTGTTTTTCCTCTGCATAAGCCTCAGTGAGGGCAGGGGAAATGGAAGGCACAGTTCACCCTGTGTCAGTACCACTGAGCAGAGTCTCATGCAAGAAGATGAAAATAGGATGATGAAAAGGGACTTGAAGGGGGACTTGGGGAGGTGCTGGAAAGTTGGTGGTTTACTAGTGCTCTTGCAAAGAATAGCTGTGGATGATTAAACACGTTTTTAGGGCATTTGCTGTTTTCTCTTGAGCCATCTAGCAATGTAGTTTTGCATTTTCCTAGGCGTGTGTGAGGGTGGGGGGAAGCCGTGTGCGGCAGTGCCGGGAGCGCCAGCGGCGGCGGACGGTCTGTGCTGGTGCGAGAGCGCCGCGCGGGGGCGGCCAAGGCCGCTCCTGGCAGGCGCTGCAGGCACAGCTATGTGCTGGCAACGGCGGGGGGGAGCTCGCTGCCAGCACATGCTGGGACGGGCTCCAGAGAGCAGCGGCTGGTACCACAGTGTGCCTTCTCCCACTTTCCAGTGGCTGCTTCCCAACCTTCCCTGAAGAGGCCTCCTCCTGCTCCTAGCCGCCCTTCACTCATGTGGATGCATGCATGAAGATGAAGTCTCAGTCAGTGCTTAAACCAAAGGCCAAGCTTGGCTTAGGCTATCCTGTATTTAGGTATTGGAACTTATATTTAAACTAGCTGTGACAGGTCAAATCCATATATGTGGTCCTTGAGTTGCACTTAGATACTGACAATTTTGCAGCTTTCAACACTCCAGCATAAATGCATCTTTGGATATTTCGGGGTGATAAGACAGTCAAGAATCAAGGAGCCATGACTGATGGGTTATTTCATTACCTCCAAAACTAGCTACTTCTCCCACCACAGTTTCTCCTGACTGATTCTGATGCCTTTGTTCAAAGTTGAAGGACCTGGTTACACATGAGGATTTATGAGTTAGATAATAGTTTCAGTGAAATGGCACTTTATTGGCAAGTTGGAAAAAAGACATATCAAAACTACTTTATCCACCTCTTTTTTGGCTTCTCCCTTTTCCTTCCTCAGCTGTGTCTCTAGAGTTGTATATATGGAAACTAACGTTCCTCATGTACTTTCTGCTGGGCCTGGCTCTGAGGTTATCCCACTTCCTGCTGCCTCCCCAGGGCTGTACTAACCACCCTCTCAGATGCTCCCCCACAAATAAACTGTTTTGTTCCGTTTATTTCAGTGTAAACATAAATTAAGAGCTTCCCAGGAAAGAGAGCTTAAGTAGGAGCCATACTGCTTCCCTAGGGAGACTTAGGCATTTCCAGAGCTCAGTACTTTCTGCCACCTTCCTCCACAATTAAGTGGTGTCTTTGTCTCAAGGATTTGAACTTCCATCATGCTGTATGGTTCATTTGTCATCTGTGTGTCTTGTTCTGACACTTTTTGGTTGGACGACTTTTAACCTTGTTGTTAATATTCAATTTTTCTAGCTGGAAGTGTTCATAATGGTTCAGTTCATAGCTGTTAACATGGAGGAGAAAACTGAGAATGAAGATTTCAAGGCAGTATATAGAGTCTCACAAGAGCTGTTTTATTTTTTTTTAATTTTTTTTTAAATATTTTATTTTTTTCATTCTGAGCTGTGAACAATGAAACTGAGTGTGTGTCCTGAGAAGGGCTGATCATGTGAAGAGTATCTCAGACTTCAACAACCTTTATCTGAAGTTCAGATGCAGAAATGGGTATTGTTTGGAAAACTTCTAAAAAATTATAACCAAGTTGTATTCTTCTCTAGAGTTCGTAATGCTTTTATAGGGAATAGAATTCCTGTACAATTGCCACTTTTTTCCTAAAAATTAAATCATGCGTACTTATTTGTCCAGATGAGGTTGCCCACTTTATTTCTCTAATAGTTTAGTACCATTGTGGTCTTCCAATTCTTTCACAAGTAAGTGTTTTTTATATGTAATGTACTTGTTTCCTAGATTTAAAGGAAGAGAATTTATTCATGACTTCTTAATTTTCTAAGAAAAAACTGGTGAGACAGGCTGATTCCTGCTACCAGTGCTTGCCTAGAAAGTGAGAGTGGTAGGTGAGAATGGTTCTTTTTCTAATGTCAAAACAGAGTGCTGGTGACAGTTTGTGTACAGAGCATAGTGAGTTCCATTTTGACCATCTAATGTGAGCTATTTACTGCATTCTAGTAATAATCAGTTTTCAAAGGACTTGGGACGCTCAGTTTTGTTCCTCTGATGTGGATCACAGAAGCACTACAAGTACTACATGATTTTGTTGCCTTGTTCATGCACTGTTATTAACAAAGGGATCCCAGACCTCTATTTTATTCTTTGTGATTAGTCAATAGTTCCTTATGTAAAATTAAGCTCCTGGTACAAATTCTTTTAACTAGTAACTCCAGAGGAGGACATCCTGCAACTCTCCAAGTCACTGCACTGTCCTGAAGCTGGTCACCAGCTGAGTCCATGGTTACCTCTGGAACCTTCTTTGAGAAAGATAGATAGATTTTGCACTTACTTGAGGGACATGACATCTCAGTGTGGGAATAGAAGGTACAAGAGGGCTGCATATGCCCAAGATGATTACAGACTGCATTTTTCTCCCTCCTGAAGTAAGCACTTCTGGATAGGCTAGGAAAGGCAGTAAGGCCTGCTTTCAGGCAGAATGAAAAATCTCCCTGTGGGATGGTTTAGTAGGGTATGAAATTAAGGTGGCTGGGTGCAGCACGTATTTTTGCCAGCAGCTGGTGTAGCACCATTTTCAGCACTCACTGAAATGTGAGCCTGAAGAAGCAACAGATTGAAGTCCTCTTGTTTCATTTATGTTCTAAATGAATGAGTTCTAAACCCATCTGTGACACTGTTGAGCTTGTCTGCAATCAAGAAGGCAGGCCAGGATAGGGTAATGGGCATATTGATCCCACCAAAGCAGTGAGTTTATTTAGCTGCTTCTGTGTTCTAAGGCTGAATTGGTCAGGCTTTTACTTCTAATCACATCTATACTGAGATAAAAGCAAACAATAAACTATTGTATGAATTGAGTGGTGCTGACCTGGAGCTAAGTGTTTTAAAAAGTCTTCATTTGTGCCAAATCACCAGTTTCTCAAGTGCCTATGTTGCTGTTCTTTATGAACATTTAACTTTCTTAGTCATGGCAGTTGACCTATCTGGGGGAGGCCTTTTGTAGTTTTGAACAGTACTGACCTGCTCCATTATGACTTTTGCAGGGCATTAAAAATCTGAGATTCTTAAGGAATTTCTGTACACACTTACTTGACATGAGGTAAATCCATGCTTAGTGACTTAAGTCAACCATATGTATTTCTGTGTTTTTCTGGTTTCTTACGTGACTTGTCACAGAAAAGCTGAACAGGGATTTCCTACCATTACTTTTTTTTGGCAAAGCTTAATCCATTCTATTTTTATAGCCTTACCATCAGTCTTTGCTTTGAAGCCAGTATGTAAAGATGCCATTGGAATCTGAAGAAGGTTGTCCATTGGAATGTAGAATCCTCTGGCTATAAGCAGATTCAGGAGGCTTGTACCCTTCAATATAGGTGTTTTGATGATCTGATGGGCAAGGTAGATTTTGTAATGTAATTGTATCTTCCAATTTAACTAAACTGTCAGCTGAATCTGAAGGGTAAAATGAATTCAAGGGTTCCTGCCATGGGTTAGGTCAGCCATGAGCAAGTATGACCAGCAGTAGTTTAGGCAGAAGGAGTTGATGAGCTCATATCAGCTTCTGTCTCTAGATTGATCTGTCCCTATGATTACTGGGAAAGGGCAGGTTTATGCAAAAGTGCAGAAGGTGGGACAAGGAGGGCAGACTTGCTCTTGGCTCTGGAGGAGCTGTGGACAGCATCTTTCCAAGAAAGCACAGTGAGTCTCCACAGAGATCTCACCACAGAGAGACAAAAGAGGGTCTATCCCTGCACTGTTTTACTTGTCACTTCATGGCTCTAAATGGTACCTATCTGATATTGATGATTTAGTACCCAGAGCTTGGTTGAAAGATTCAAGATCCCTGTTGCTGCAGAAACTCTCTGTTTCTTTAGGAAGTTGTTCTCAGCTTGGTAGCACTGATTTTCTTTCTTAGAAGGCTGTGGCAGACCTAAAAAGCTTTTCTGTCTGGTTTTGGGAGACTTAGGAAATGACCAGCACTGTCAATTTATCATCAATGGACTTGTGTTACCAAGGTCAGAATCAAACCTGGCTTCTCATTCTGTCTTCTACCTGCCACTGGTTCCTGTGGTGGCATTAGGATCTTCACCAGCTAGATGACATGAAAGTGAGGAACACCAGGTTTTTCTTGTCTCATGGCTTTCTTGGGGCTAAGGTTCTTGGAGTGTAAGAGCTTGAAATCAGAAGAACTTGGGCTAGTGAGGTTGGGTAACATGCTCTCTTTATCTTTCACCTCATTATCCAACTATAGAGTCAGATGGCTTTTATTTTGGTCTACGTAGTATTGTATTTTGTTAATTTGGGCACTTGAGTTTGTTGAGGACCAAGTAGCTGCATATCTGCTCTTACATTCCTCAGTTTTGTAAGGGAAGTTAAGCAGTGTCCTAAAGTGGTTACTGGGATATTAACCTCTTTGCTCACTCTGGTATCACACAGTGGGTTGAACAAGTTTATACCTTGTGGGTGATAATTTATTTACTCAGTAAAATCAGGATTATAAAGGCAGCCCAATTTGCACCAAGACTCCCATTCTATGATGTTAGCCTTGAAGATGGCCTTATTAACTTTTCTGCCTTCAGAGTTGAAGGATTATTCTGAGTCTGATTTTGGTATAGATGATGAGCTAAGCTCAGCTGTAATCTTTGCTTCAACAAAGAAAGCAGTGGTTTATCTAGAAGGAGGACAACCAAGATGGAGAAAGGTCTTGAGGGCAAGAGTGTTGAGGAGAAGCTGAGATTGCTTGGCATGTTGATCCTGGAGATGGCTGAGGAGTGACCTTATTGGAGTCTACAATTGCCTCAAGGAGGGCAGTGGACAGGGATGTGCTGGCCACTTCTCTCAGTGATAGGATACAAGGAAGTGGAATGAAGCTG
The DNA here is from genome assembly GCA_024734555.1 of Trochalopteron elliotii. Taxonomy (NCBI): domain Eukaryota; kingdom Metazoa; phylum Chordata; class Aves; order Passeriformes; family Leiothrichidae; genus Trochalopteron; species Trochalopteron elliotii. The sequence goes on from JANPWX010000317.1 coordinate 932,581, forward strand.
CATCAGGAGAAGTTCAGGTGGGACGTTAGGGAAAGATTCTTCACAGTCACAGGCTCCCAGGCAAGTGAGCCCAGCACAAATCCTGTCAGAATTCAAGGAACATCTGGATGATCCCTCACGTCATATGATTTAGTGTAAGGTAGTCATGTGAGGAGCAGGAGTTGGACTCGGTGATCCTTATGGGTTCCTTTCAACTTAAGTTAGTCTCTGACTCTATGCATGTACCTTGAAATTAATCCACTTTTGAAGACTTTTGTTGAGAACATGAATAATCGTCGTTCAGGCTTCAGTAGAAGTAAAGAAAGTTCTCTGCAGAGAAGTGTTCTTATGAGTGACAGGATTTCTCTGGTTACCTAGAGTGGAGAGTGCCTCAGAACGAGGCAGTCGCACATTTGCTGAGCTAGTGTGACGAAGTCTGGCTGGTGCAAGCTGCATCTCATGAAGTAGGCAAGAACAGCAGCATGTGGAATAATTTTGTCCTCTCTTGTTGGGTCCTTTTCTGTAATAACATAGAGATAAAACCTTTCTCTGTTGAAATAAAGTTCTCTTAAAAAGGGAAATAAACCTTAATATAAGAACAGAAAGAAGAGGAAAGAAAAATGGAAGACTTGAATTTCAGTGGCAAAATTTCCTTGCGTTAGAAATATCTGTAAATATGCTCCTGCATAAAACCGGGAGATGGGTTTTTATTGCAACATCAAAAGAGTTACATGCTGTGCAATTTTTTTCCCACTGTTTGTGTCCCTTCATAACTTCAGGTTGTCTCCATTTAATTGTAGAGTATGTACTTTGCCATAAAGCTTTTTTTTTTCTCCTGGGAACACGCTGCAAAGAAAGACCAGAATTACAGTGACCCTTTAGGAACTGAGCTTATTCATGCTATGCAAAATCATGAAAAAATTGTTTATGCTACTGTGCTATCACTTGTCACTTAGTTTCTATACTTACAGAGAATAATAAATTCTTTGGGGATATTTTGTAAAAGAGAGTGCCAGTGCAGTCTTGGAGAGGATTATAAAATAAACTTGGAATACATGGGAGTTTACCAGAACTAAAAAGCCTGAGACTATCTCTCTAGACTTCATCTTAGTCTTAGATAATGTCATTGGCAAAAAAAACCCCGTGGCTGAACTGTTGCTGTTAGACTGCACTCTGAAGCTGGGCTTTCTTTTGGGAGGGTGGGAAGCTCAGCCAGCAGTGACTTCTCTATGGGGATTAGAGGAGGAAGAGGCAGGCTGTTCCTGCAGAGTCTTGGAAACAGTTGGTACCTTCTGATATAATTCCAGTCTTTAGCAAACTGCAGGGGTGAAACATGTTTTTGTGGACTAGTAGCAAGAGAAGGCACTATGGAAACTTGGTATCTTAGTTTCTTCTGTTCTTCCCTTAGTAACAGTAGTGGCACTACATGGCTTGTAGTGAGCCTTCCATTGCCACAGTGTGAAGCATGTTTTGCTCTTTCAGTTGTTCCCTTTGCTTTCTCTGCAGAGTGAAATGGCAGCCTTGCTGAAGTTAGTAATTGCAGAGGATGTACTTTTATTATCCTATGCTCACGTGACTCCACATCTTTGTCCTGCCTATGTATTTATTTTATCAGGCGGTAGTGGAGTTTCACAGTGGAAAGGGTACTATGACTACTTGTTTTATCTAGGAAGTACATTTTCCAAATGTGGAAGAGGGCCAGCAAGATATTTCTGGGTAAACTTCTGACTGTTGAGCAGATCTTTGTGCTAAGCGCTGTGTGGAATCTGTAAGGCTTGATTCAGTTGCCAGAACATGGATATTACATAGCTCCTGATGCCCTTTGGTAGCAGAGACATCTATCTAGGGCTTGCAGATATGACTCAGAATTGTGAAGCTTGGGGCACTGTGGAGCAATGGTGGAGACTTCCTAGGAGACCCTAAGTCATTGCAAGTGGCTTTAGTATCCATGTTTAACAATGGAATTGAGTCAACAGGGATACCCTGAAGAACTTATTGTTCTAATAAATAAGTCAGACACAAGGGAAAAGAATGTGAAGCTCCAGCAGCATGGTTAGAGCTAGCTGAGGTCGAAAGGTTTCCCATATGTATTTGAAAAAGTGGACAGAATGAGTAACTGGGTGGGAGAGATGGAGATCTAAAGAGCAAGCAATTTGCAAGAGAATTGTGTGGGAGAGGAGGACAAAGTCAGAGGAGCCAAAATACCAGGAAAGGGCCTCCGAGGGGCCAAGGAAGGGAATGGCCAGCAGCAAAAGAAGCAGGAGCTAGTCAAAACAAAATGAGCTGCTTCCTGACTGGGGCTGGGAGGTTGCAGACCAGCAGCTGCTGCAGGCCCACTCATTGCGTCTCTGCCTTGGGCATGAGCTGCTAAGTTTTCTGTGCTTCACCAAACCTGAGATTGTATTTTGAAATAATGTATTGAAGTCATCAGAAGTTTTCTCCTGGTCAAAATGCTTTGCTAAGGTTTATATTTACAATCCCTACCTTCTCCTTTTCCCTCTACTGCAGCTGTTCCTGTCTGGGGACCAAGAGAGCAAAATGTAGCTTCAGCCTAATTTCTTTGGAGTGAACCAACTCTTTAACTCTCTGCTGTTCTGTTTCCTATTCAATATCTGGCTACAGACCCTAAAAGAGTGAGCAGGCAGTGCTCACTCTTCTGCCATTTCCTCCCTTCCAAGCCTCCCCCTGCCCCAGCTCATTGACTTCCCAGTATAAGCTACATGGGCTTTTGCACAGCTGTCTGTATGGGAAGATCTTGTCAAATAGTCCAGCTCTCCGGAGCCAGCATTGATGTCAGGCAGGCGATAAAAGGCCAAGGCCAGAATTCAAGGAAAGAAACATGGCAAAGAAGTTCTCCTGCTTTTATTTCAGGCACTAGGGAACTGGTTAATTCCATGAAAATTCTTCTCTGCCAATACCTTGTTTTGTGATTTTTTTTTTTTTTAATTTCTTAAGTTACCCTGATGATTATTAAGTTTATTTCTTAATGCTGGAGGAAGGAATTGCATTAATGCCAACTTCTGATTTACACTCATCTTTGTGTAGCATCCTTCTTGCAACTCTCTCCAAACTAGAGAAAATGTGTATAGAGAGTGAAATAGCAAAATCAGATTTGGAATGGGAAGCTGGCTTCAATCTGACCTGTGTAGAGCAGAACACATCTAGCAGATGTAATATGTTATAATTATTTTAGAAACTAAGGAAAAAATATTTCTGTTGTGGTTTGCTGCAAAGTGGCAAGCTGTCAATAAGCTAAAATGTTATGGGAGATTGTCCATGTAGATGGAGTTGCCGAGGAGAAGTCTGCTGTGTAACCCCATGGGGATATTGCAGAAAACATACAAGAATATTTGAAAAGAAGCTGATGCTTGAAAGAAGCAAGATTTTCTCTAGCTGACTGGAACAATGAATAAAGGGATTAAAAACGGGAAAGGAGAATGAAGTTTTGTTGTTTCCAGGATCTAGTGGAAGAAGTTGATTGAACCTGCTCTGCTTGTGTCAATTCTATGTGAAAGCAAGTGGTAGTAAAGCTTGTGGGCACAGCTTGTGGGCAGTAAAGCGTTTTTTATTTTTCTGTGTAATACTTCCCTGATATTTTTGTTCCCCTTTTTCCCCCACAGGCAGAATATATTTATTTAAGTTTGATTCTAAGGAAGTGAAAATTTCCACTTGAGGAATGTTATTATTTGTTTGTCCCTAGAGAGTTTACTGGATTTAACATATATAATTTAGATAGAAATGACCCGGTAGAGAAAAATGTTGGACCTTACCTGAGTGCTTAAAGATGCAGTAAGGTGAACTTAGTGTTTGCTGTGTTTTCAGAGCTATATGGTTTTGATGTCCTTATTGATGACACTCTGAAACCCTGGCTGTTGGAAGTGAACCTGTCCCCATCATTGGCCTGGTAAGTGATTCCCAATTTAATAAAAGGCAGGGACTGTTGCTAGAGATGGTTGTCCTTAAAACTTGTGGTCCTAGGAGGGCATGATTTCATGATGCCTGCAGATTTTGTTCAACAGCTGATTGACAGACAGGATATTCCTTTGCTTTTTTCCTTTGGATAAACAAACATTGCAGCAATAGGTTTTGAAAGAATCCAGTTTGGATTCCATTTACTTTTTAATTATTTCTCTTCCGTCATCATTGTTAATGCTTCATAATCTGACATCATAGATAAATTTTGGAGCTCCGTCAGACTATTGTGTGGGATTTCAATCTTCTCGGCTGATAAAAGCTTTAAGAATTTGGAGCCCAAGCAGAGTTCAAATAGTTACACTGCTTGAGTATGTAGAGGAGTTCTTGGGCTCAGTCTAGTACTCTAATCAGATAAATTCTAAAGAGTGAGTGTTGACTTGGCCCTTAATGCTGACCCTCATGTTCTAATGGAAATCAAGGATTTATTTTTGTAGATCTCTCAGCTCTGATTTTATGTGGAAGAGGCATAGTTAAGTGTGGTTTTTAAGAATTCTACAACAGCAACTTTTATCTACTTCATGAAATGTAACATGTATATTGAAAGAAAATGTTTCTAGCCCAAAAGAAAGTTTAAACAAAGTTTTATGTGTCTGCATTAGGACACTAAAAGCCGTGGAAAAAGGATGAACAGATTATTTCCATTGCTCTCTGATCTTCACCTATGTATGTGGAAATCACCTAGTTTTCTTCTTGTTTTTTGTCTGTTTTAAGAAGGCAAAGAAACTATATTGGGAGATATACTGAATACTGTTGCATTCCTCTCATTTAATGCCAGAAAAATAATTCCTATTATCCTCTGTTGCATGTGGGGACAGTGATTCCCCCTTGGACCTGAAGATCAAAGCTAGCATGCTCTCAGATATGTTCACTCTTGTAGGTGAGTGAAACAAAAAAAATCCTTCTATCTTTCCCTCATTTAAAGCCAGTAAAAGGCAGGTTTATGAGCTGCATGTTACTAGGTGAATATAATAGAGGTGAATGCTAGTTAAGGAGAACAGCTGTATTTAGCACTGAGAAGTGATACGTGGACATTTCACTTCAGAATAATCATCTCTTTGTGATGCTTAGGTGGTTTTAAGAGTTCCTAATTTGGTATTTGAAGATGCTGCACTCTCTTTAGGTTTCAGAGTTAGTATTCATACATTTTTTTAGGTTGAATGTGTGGGTTTTGGTTGGGTTACTGGAACTGGAATACTGTCTAGAGTACAGTGTCCCTTGCATCTTGATTTGGTTGCTTGATGCAATTTGCCCTAATAGTGAAAGAAATAGAATTGTCATCAGGTACCCTGCTCAGCTGTTTGAAAAACCAAGTCTGTCTCTGTGCTGCTGTTCAGTAACCCATTCATTGATTTAAGTACTTGGTCTTGAAGCAAGTTTTTATTAAAAAAATGTAATGCAATTACAGTTTAGGATTAAACAAAGTATGGTATGAAAAAGAAAAGCATCCTTATTGATCTTTGGGGCAGGGACAAGAAGGTCATGTGTAGACTAAGATTGTGAACAGGAATGCTAGATTTATATTTCAGGGTTTGTCTGTCTTAAAGTTCTTATGTGGCTCTTGGTGCCCATAGGCTTTGTATGCCAGGATCCATGCCAGCGGTCAAGCCGGTCCATTTATCATTCATCTGAATTTGTCAGAAGGAATCCATATCAGAAGCTGCAGGTATGTGACTTTTACAAGCCCTGGCTGAGGAGCATAGGAGGGAGTAATTCTCACTGAATTTGACTCACAGGTGAGAGAGGCAGTGAGCAAGATCATCTGGATTTCTAACATAACTGCAGAAGATGAAATTTTTAACTGTGGGGTCATGAGGCACTGAAACATGTTGCCCAAAGAGTTTGTGGACTCTGTATCCCTGGAAGTGTTCAAGACTAGGCTGGATGGGGCTTTGAGCATCCTGGTGTAGTGGAAGGTTCCCTGCTCATGGAAGGGAAGTTGGATCTAGATGACCTTTAAGGTATTTCCAACCCAAACCATTCTATGGTTCTCAGAGACTCAGGGAATACACCTGAGTTCTGGGCTTTTCAACCACTTTGATTTTGTTGTGGACAGCAAGCTTCCAGAACCCTAGAGCTTTATGAATGTGTCCAAGACCTCTTTCCAGGTGAACAACTTCTTGCATTTGAAGTTTAAGGTTTCTTTCCCATTCCCTTTTGGAATCTCACTTTCTTTCCCATGGATCGTTGGACTGAGGCCTCATGTGGCTTTCTATGACTGCCCCTTGCCTTTTCTGTTGAGGTAGTGCTTTCTCAGCACTGTAGTGTTGAAGGGCAGTTGTTCTCTATCTCTTTTTGTCTATGAAATGGATTCCATAAATATCTGTGGAAATGGAGCATTCACAAAAGGCAGGGAGATCTGTTACATCACTTGGACTTTCAGCTCATTTCTCCTCAGGCAAATAGGCGGAGGGTGTTCTCTGACATCTCTGCAGCTGATGTTGCTGTGGTGGATGTGCAACATGGCTGTGTAGCTCATGTACAGTTAGGAAATGACAAGTCATTTTTGTTCAGTGATAGTGTACCAAGACACTGTCCATTTTGGTATAGGGAAAACTCACAGAAATTGCAACATTTTGTCTCTTGCAAAACTCGGAGTCTTTAGTCACTGTGAGAAAGGTGTATAGCTGTAAGATGGGATTTGAGTATCTTTAGGATGCATGTCTGAGTCTGAAACTTCTATGACAAATATAGTTCTTTAAATACAAATCCCTCTGACTGCATAGGTGCTCTCTGTAGCAGACAAATGGTACATGAGGTAAATTAGGAACTATTCAAAAAAAAGTACCCTTCTTTCTTAGAGTAGTGTGATCACATCCTGATGATTTGACAAAATTATACAAGACAGTCTCAGAATATTATGCTGTTGTAAAGCATTGACTTTTAAGGATGTTTTCAACTTTGTTTTGCTTAACAAATACCCGCAAGGAGATGTAAAGCTGGCCAGTTGAAAAGTGCAGAGGTTCGTATGACAGTGCATTGGTTATGAGATGGGATTAGGGTGGTTCCCCTAACCTATGTTTAACAGGAACAGGTTTGTAATCCTGTGATAAAGTTTTACGGTGTTTTTTTTCTCAAGTACCTAAGTGGAAATCCCATGGCTAAATAGGTGTTTTGGTCTTTCCATGGTCTCAGAATGTTTTAGCTTGTTCTTTGCTGAATACATTTTATCTAGGATTTTTGAATTTTTGATAACTGTTCCAATTTTCTGTTGCAAAGGCTATATGTAATATCTTCTGTTTTTTCCTACCTCCTTCATGATGCCTTAAGTTTTGATCATTCACATAGGCTGTTTTTAATCATTGTAAAGTTGCTGCTTGGAAAAGAACTGTTGATACTGGGGCTCTTGAGAGTCCTCTTGAATAACTATCTTGAGATGGTTACTCTTTTTTCTGAGTTTCACCAGATTGGACTGCAAGTTTCTTGTGCAATTTCTTTGGTTTGACTCCTTGAATGTTTCGTCCTCTAGGGAAATGGAAAACTTAGCTGCTTCCTTTGTAACTTATTGTTGATTTGGGTTGGAGTTCTTTCAATTAATTTAGGCAATGAAGGGACCTTGATCTGTTTTGAATAGACCAACTGTAGAGAAGAATTTGTCAGTAGTACAGCTAGAAATGATAGGTAAGTCTCCTGAGAATCCTTTCTAACACCATTTGCCCCTCTTGGGTGTTGGAGAGGAGGAAGGCAGCCTGAATACCACTGAAGGCAAGAAAAATCTAAGCTCCAATGATGATTGTTTTCTTTTGAACCTGTCCCTGTCCTTAAACTGCTTTTACCTGTAGGCCTGATACCAGATAATTAATACAGGGTACTTCTTGACATTGTGATGTTTCTACACCTGTGCTAGAGTGTTAAATAGTATCTTGTTTCTCCACAAGAACTGGAATACTGTTGAGATATTTAAATATGAAATTACTTGCAAAGTTACGGGATTTTTACTTGCCCCCCATCTCTATTCTATGAACAATTTTATTTGACAGCATCTGTTTCTCCTTGATGCATAGCTATTAAATATTTTTATATGGGTGACTCTTATTTTACAAAAGTATGAATTTTGGTCATCACAGTTGAGTTCAGTGGGCTTTTGAAAACCATATGTCCAGATGCATTCTGCACAGTTGAGCACATCTGTGCTTAGAATGAGTGCTGTGTTTGGAAAGGGGACAGGATACATTTCTGCAGGATATGAGGAAGATCAGAACTGAAATGGTGTAAGTGGTTAGCTTTATCTGTGGGCTTCAGTTATCACAAAATCATAGAATGGTTTGGATTGGAAAGTACCTTAAACATTATCAAATTCCAACCCCACTGCAATGGACAGGAGCACCTTCCACTAGACCAGGTTGTTCCAAACCTCATCCAGCTGTCTTTGAACAGTTTCAGGGCTGGGGCATCCACAACTTCTCTGACCAACCTGTCCCAGTGCCTCACCACCCTTTGCTTATATTCTTTTGTTTAGGGTGCTTGCCAGTCCTCAGCAATTTGGGCAGGGATCATAGTTTCTTGGAGAACACAAGATTTTTATTCTCTTTGTGTGTCTCTTGCAGCGTCCTGTGTCTGCACAGTCACAAGCAGCAAACAGTAGACTGGTAAGTACCCTTCAGCTCCCATCACCTGTATAAGGGTTATAGTTTCAAATGTTACTGTTTACAATGCTTTTGGCATAATTAATCCCCAAATATATTTTACAATTAGAGTAGCCTGGGGCAGGGGCGGGGAGGGTGAGAGGGAAGTCAACATGAGAAGAGGAGATGGCACTGACATGTTTCCATGTGGCAAAAGCAAATGTTGGAAAAATATTTACATCACTTCTAGCAGCTTAAAAAAAAGTAGGTGAAGCATGCTGAGAGTCAAGGTCAGCTGGATCAAATTCCTCAAAGTTTTTAAGACTACAAGTCTGAATGATGGGGTAAGCACAGGAGAATCTAGACAGACAAAATTCAGGTGGCCCTACAAGAGAAGTAATCATTTTCTGTGAGACAGTCTTCTGAAGAACACTGCAAAAATTTGAGAGTGAACTGGGTCAAAATAGATGCAAAGAAAAGAAGGATTTCTTAAAGGAAAAATATGGCACTGTTGTTAATCTAAGTGAGACTGATCTACTTTGTTATATTTGTCACAAGAATAAGAATAAGAAGAATTTGTGGCTTCTTTCAAGCCACATAGATGAATCAATATTAGTTTACAATTCTGAGCACCTGGCCATGTGGGGACATGTTAGGTATTATTTTGCTGCTGGGCTTCTTGCACAAATATAGTGGGAATTGTTCTCTCTCTTATTTTTTTTTAATGGGGTCTCCCCATCCTGAAGGGAAGGTAGAACACATGGAATCATCTTGAGAGCCTAATTGAGTCTATTCACTGCTGTTTGTCATTCTGAGTAAGTTTAGCTGAGGCTGAGAGGAAAGAGTCTTACTGAATAACAAGGTTTTGTAGAGAATAGAAAGGATCTTTGTGCCAACTGCTGTTAGTGCTTATTAAATTAGAATCATGATTTGAGAACCAAGGATACTTGCAGAATTTGGAGATATAGCAGAGTGGTTGGATTTATCTATACTGTTATAGATAAGCTGGGTCAAAGAGGAAACAAGGTCTTCATGAAAGTTGGAGACATTTCTGTGCTACAGCCAGAGGGTATTCTGTAGTGAAACATGGAAAAAACTGTTTGTACAGGAAGTCCAGCAAAGATAGAATTTTCTCGAGCATTTTGACAGCAATGTGGTTTTGTTCTTAGGGAGGAGTCAGAGTTGCCAATACGTAGACATACGTTTACTGTTTGTAATCAGTGAAATCATGTCTGTTACATTGAGACAATGGAGATGATTTCATTGAAGTGTTTCCTTAGTAAAGCAGATCATTTAATAGGATGAAGAATTTCCTGTAATACTCTTTTTGAGCAGCAGTTCTCACATGATGATGGATTGTTATGGTAGTGCCAAGAAATGGTTTTTAAGAGAAGGTTACCTATCAGACTTTAGAGAAAGTTGTTAAGCAAAGTTTCTGAGCTGTGGATTTAAAATGGAAGAAAGCTTAGAAAGAAAGACTAAAATCTTTCAACTTAGTGCCATCCACAGCATCAAGCAAACTTGTTTTATTGCTGGCATTTTTATTTCTTCTGCATATATTTGTGTCTCCTGTCTTCTCATCCAGATTGGCTTGTTTTCTCTTGTCTTTTTAATCAGTTTTAGTTAGGCTTAACAAAATGTTTCAGCTGGTGCCTGCTATGTCTGTTTTATCTTTGGATTTTTCTGTGCCAATCACTGCAGTATAACCTATTCCAGTGCAATGCCTGTTGCTTTTGCTGTTGCTTCATCTACAGATTCTGAATAGCCACTTGCCATTTCTAATGAAACGGAGAGAATGGAATTCAATTCACATAGTCTTTACAAATAAAGATGCATCCTGATCTTACCATGGATTTTTTTGTATCTGAGCAGTATGGGATATTCCCCTGGACTTATCCACCTTAAGGTTTCTGTCATGTTTTTTCTCTTCTTTCTAGATTGAGGCTCTCTGTGCATTCTTTGCTCAGTATAGAGCTAAAAGAAACTTCAAATTTAGTATAAATGCTTGAGACCTTCTCAGTAGACTCTTTTAGTGCTCTTTTTACAGAGGTAGTTTATCTAAACTAAGCCTAAGACCGTCTTAAATGTACTCGAGAACAAGTTCAAAGATTTCTGTCTTGCTTGGATTTTAAAATTTTATAATCTTGATGATTTGAAGATGCTTTGAATTCCTGTCCTTTTGTTAGAATTGGCCAGGACTGCCCATCAGGGTAAAAATAAGCTTAGTGACACTGTCTGCAAATTATTGCTTTTCTTACTTAAAAAAAATTTGCATATTTATGCAAATTTGCATGATGTAACTCTGTACATCTGCAGGATGTGTCTGTTAAGTGAGAGAAGTAGCAAGTTGACATTCAGCAGTATGGTAACAAAAGAATGACAGGTGGTGCACTTATCCCTGCAACATTAATCTCACCAGGGAATTACAGTTCTGCTCTTCTAGTGTAGCAACACAGAGCTAGAGCTAGAACAGACAATCATGGTTCTAGTACCATTGATGTGTAAATCCAAGTGTATTTGGGTCCTGTGAATGCTGACTCTAGGGCCCCTTGGATGAGGATTTTCCTGTATGACATTCTGACTTTGCTGCTTTTGGTATGTCTTCTCTTTTTCTGGAAGGAGCCAGGGGTGTAAATACTGGCAGTGGTGCCTGAATTGTGCCTCCTGTGCTAAAATCTAAGAATCTGCATATTCAGACTTGGTGACATCTGGGGTGTGGACTGCTGGGGTGTGGAATTGTGAATTCTGGCTGTAGTGCTCTGGAGTGTAGATCCTGCTGGGAATGGGGTCCTGGAATTTGAATGTAATTTTTTTAATATGAAAATTGAGAGAGGAAAAAAAATCTGGATTCACACTGTCTCTGCAGCGTACCCGTCCTCTGTCTGCCAATGATGCTGAAGTTAAAAGCTCCATGCCCTTAGGCAGAGAAAAGGCAACAGGAAGGCACAGCAGCTCTGTGATAGGCCTCAGCATGGAGGAGGTAAGGAGGCTAATAAATAGGTTTTATTTACCTTGGCTTTCATGCAGTATGTGGGGTTATTTGCTCAACAAAGAGCAAGTGCATGTAAATGAAAAATGTGACAGAAGAAGTACAATTCTTGAAACAGAATTTGAGTTTCACTGCTGGTATTGCCCTTCCCCTCAATCATGCCAAGCAGAGATGTGCTTGAATCAGTGATAGACTCCTTCAGAATTTAAATGCAAGACAAAATTCCTTAAGGATATCATTATCTACCCAGTCCAGTTACAGGACTGAATAGTTTTGTTTTTCTGAAATTCAGAGATTTTTGGAAGGTTCATTTTTCATTGTTACCTATTTTGCTGGCTATTTTTTTTTTTTTAATTAGATCAAAGTTCTTCGACGAGTGAGAGAGGAAAATGAACGGAGAGGCGGCTTTGTCCGGATATTCCCTACCCCATCAACATGGGACATTTATGGGTAAGAATAAAAATCTGGTAGGATGGCACTAATGCTCTGTGTTGAGGGATATTCTATTAGGTATGTGTGGATCAGCCATCTTGGCATTCAAAAACATGTGTTGAAAGTTTTGGCAGAGTTTGTTTTAGTGTTGAATATTCATTTTTCTGATTCCTTGTTTTTATCAGCTGCTGCTTTGCTTAACTGCACCCTGTGGAAAACTGTTGGACATTATTTCTGGTATTGCTTTTCTGTTAGAATAAAAGTGTCTTCCTTTCAGATTTTTGCTATCTACTTTTGCATCCTCAAGCTGCATACTGTGTACTCTTGTCATTGGGCCATAACCACCATATAGGACTCACTCATTCTGAAAGTTATACTATATTACACTTTCCCAAGTTTATTTTTCCAGTCTGTGATGTCTTCTCTGTCTCTTGCATCACCAGGAGCTTCAGCTGAAAAATGATAGCTTTCCTTTCGTCTTTTCTGTTGTGGTGCAGCATGTTGTCTGAATCCACTTCTGGGATGTTTTTTTAGAGGTCATTTATTTTTGTATTATGCTGCCTTTCATTGTGTTGAGCTGTATTGTGATAATCCTGGTTTTTGTTTGTTTGTTTTTCCTAGATCTTTTCTAGAGCACAAGACATCAATGAACTACATGCTGGCTACACGTCTGTTTAAGGACAGGTAGAAAGCTTCTCTGTTTGGGAGAGAGGTAAAGGGCACAAACAGTACAAAAAGGATTGTTTCCTCACTTATCCAGTGTTTTAGACACAAGCCTGGGAATTATAGGGATGGTGATAGTTGTGAATCTCTTCTCTAGTGTGCCAATGACTGTTGCTCATGTATTTATGTATTGCTCTTCTGAAACCAAGGGCAAAAAGGTCAATACTCAAAAGACATGGGAATCATTGGAATACTAACATTACTATAGACATGAAAAAACTTCAAGCACTTAAGTTTCGCTGTGAAGGGATTATAGGTGGTCCTGGCTTACCTGTAGTTCCAAATTTCAAATCACATTAAAGCTTGTCTTCATGTCTTCTTCAGCGTTTTAGTATCCCTGTGTCTTGACCTCTGCAATCATCATTTGATGATTCTTTTTCTGGGTTGTGGTTGAGTGGGAATGACAGTCATGGCACTAGCTGAGCTTCTACTGAGAGTTGTATGCAGTGTCTTTCACTGCTTGTTTAATGCCCTTCCTTCTCAACAATTCTTGTGCAAATTTGAGATCCACTATGAAGTAACTACCAAATAAAGACAATGTGGCTGAGAAAAAAAAAAAAATTTACAGGAGCTCATTCCGCATCAGTGCTGTACAATTTTTTTTCTCTGTGTATGTCCAGGGATGTGTCTAAAGAGTAGTTCTAAATGATGCCTTCTCCAGCTTAAGCCAGGCAAATGCAAGCGTCGATTGTAGTGCAGATGCTCAGGGGTCTCTGTTGGAGCCCTTTTTTTTCTCCTTTAAGATAGAACTCACAAGTAATTCTGTAAATATGGTCTTTCCATTGTACATGTGAAAGACTAGGGAGGCTTTTTAATCAAGGCTGATCCAGTATGGAGAGTAATTTTTGACCTTTTTCTCTTTGTAGGGGCAAGATGAAAAGAGAGGTCGTCACTGGGAGATCCCGGTAAATAGCTCCTTAATTAAATAATTTCTGCTTTGTAGGATTTATTCTAAATTTAGATTTCCTTAGCTTCATCTTCCAAGTTGTGAGTCAACACCTTTTCTACCTGAAATCCATGAAAATAATTTTAGAAACATAAATACAGTGAGAAAAGAATATAGCCACATGTGGAGAGCTCATGTTTTCATTGGACCTTAAAATTTCTCCTCATAGGCTTCTCACTTCGGTATTCCTGCCACCTTGATAAGCCTCATCACTGAGCTCTCCCAAAAGATCTTGTAATGCACAAGGGTTTTGGACTTCATATACTCATATATTCACTTTGTTAGATCTAAAAAGATAAATGAAACAATGAACATTTTCTGTGCTTGTTTCCACTTATATCAGAGGGAGCACTTTTCTGCATCTTTGTGCACTCACAGAAAGTTGTTACTTCTGTATGTTTGTTTCCCTTAAGGAATTTGGCAGGGCTCCTCGTCCCTTGACTTAGGTAGAACTTGCAGGAAGTTTGGCATTTTCCACTTTTATTACGTTAAAATTCTTATATCTGATCAGTGAAGAACAAGCTGTCTACATAAATGGTTCAGACAACTGGATTCATGTCAATGTGCTTTCTTTCCGTTCCCCTTCATTGTTTTGTATTATTGCAATTTCCTCTAGTAATTGTGCCCTGACCTGTTGCATGATGGGCAGATGCTGCTCAGTCATGGAAGTGTGACACTAGCTGAGTGTGTCTGGGGGCTTTGAGAGGTGATGTTCTGTGTACATACAAGTACATACGAGACTCTCTTCAGACATTTACAGGCTTGGGTAGAGCAGAGTTAGACTGATGGTAAATATCAGGAAGAATGTTTCTTGAAGAAGTTTGATCTACTAGGTCTCTTGTATCATCAGGGAGAGAGAGACAAAGGGAGACTGAAGAATATCTCTGTACTGTGCTTCCCAGAGCAGGTCTCAATGGAAGGCCGGATACGAGGCTGGAGGCTGTGGACTCTCATGCTCTCTTTTATGAGAGGAAGCTTGTTTCGCTGGAGCTACGGAAGCCTCGGCAGGATGGCAAGGCTAGAGAAGCACAGACAAGTGCATCAGGTACACATGGCTAGAGTTTTAGATGAGCAGCTAGTCAAAAAAAAGCAAGCAAAGGACTTTTTCATTTGAAATGTGTGTAAATGGGGTTGTTCGGTTTCAAATGTTAATAGCTTTCACTTCATTCTAGTTCTGAGCTTCTTGTTTGTTTGCTGCCTTGAATTTCATTCCCACCTTTCCACACCCCCATGTATATGATTAAGGGTAATCAGTGCTTGCTTGGAGATGAGCTTGTTGCATTTTGGGTAAAGAATTCAACAGTATGTGTGCCTCTGTAATTCTTCAGCTTTTCAGAGAATGATGGGACCTTTCAGATTGGTTCTCTTAGACAGCTGTGACTCTTAAGCTGTTGGGAAGAGAAATCTTTATCCAAGCTGATGTTGGAAAACTTAAAAGGGTGCAGAGGTGAATGATCCCTCACAAAGTGACTGTGCCTACCTTTATCTAAACTCTTTCTAGTAGCTGTGTGATCCTGACTGCAGTAGGAGAGATTGGATGCTATAAGATGATTTTTGCTTCTATGTTAAGATACCTGATCTTTCTTGACACATGTGGAAGTTTAGGTTTTGTAGCTTTGTGTTTGACACACAACATACAAAAATGTGTTTGTATATATATATATATCAAGTATGAGTGTATATATGTCACTATATATGTAAGAATCAGGATAAAATATAGGAAAATGTCTTTGCCTCTTTGATTTTGTGTGGGCATTCTTTTTTCGTTTGTAAGGTTAAAACAAGAATCTTGGTCTGTATTCTGTAATGTTGGGAAAATGGGCTTCTCAAGTGTTCAATGCACAAGAAGAAAGACAGAAAGACTAATATAGAGCAGTCATATTTAAGATGCTGCTAGGAAATGGTTGTGTTCCTTCCTTCTAGTAGAAAAGAGTTTAGGGATAAACCAAAGTATATAAATAGTAGAAGAGTCCTCTCCACTTTCTTTTTTCTTAATGAGAATAAGTGATTTCTCCTCTACTACAGGCACATCAGAACCAACAAAGCTGTCCCTCAAGTCAGACACAGAAAGTGAGGAGGCAGAGGAGATGGATGCAGATGAAGAAGAGGTTGACAGAAGTGTTTGCCCTCTTTCGGATGCCCAGGTGAAAAACAAGCCAAAGGACTCTGACTCAGTGAAAACTACTTCTGAGGAGAAGTTACCAAAAAAACATGACAAGAAAGCAGGAGATGGAGAAGGGCTGTTTCTACAAAAACAAGACTCAAAACCCCAGTTTAACTTGCTTCAGATTCTTCAAAAGCAAGGAAATTTGAGGTGAGAGTTTTCTGCGTATTGCCTCTAGTTTTGACTTGAAGCTAATACAAGTTAAAATATGGAGGGATGCACATTATGAGTGTGAAGAGATAAGAAGACCCTAGAAAAGGGGCCTGAATTTTTGACTGACAGTGGGCCACCTTAACATCTTGTTGGCAGAGAAGGGAGACCATTTGCAAAGTCTGACAGTTTACCTGAATGCCTGACCTGTTGGGTCAGTGTAAAGTATGACCCTATGGTTTCCATTGCTGTTCTTTAATCTGATGATGTAAACTTTTCTTTGCCAGCTCAGGCTTCTAAAGTGTCTCTTTGCCTTAATGCAGGATGCCTGCTACTGAATTCTAAATCTTTTCTTCTCATTCTTTGTATTTGCCAAGAAGTGGTTATAAGCATATGTTAAATCATTCAAGAATGGTTGGATAGAAATATCTCAGTGCCGTCTCTCCATAAAATTAATTTTCTCATTTTTGTACTTTCCTTTTTGATGATAGAATTTTTACCTCTTACAGTAATCTTTGCTCAAGGTCATTGCCTTCTGAGAGCAAGATTAGGTAATTTGGAACATCTCATTGCATGTTGTTGAGTATGATGATGTGGAGTAAAGTATGTTCTGATGGATGACTGTTTCTTGGAAAAAAGAGATGTGCTGGAGGAGATTCTAGAGAAAAACACCAAGCAACGTCTTAACAAGATGTTTTGAAATATGATCTTCCCCTTGAATGTGGGTAGCAAAAGTGTAATTGCAGATGGACAGAAAGTGCAAAAAGAAAGCATGAGCATATATATCTGTGTAGGAAGGCTTTACATCTTCTAGATAAGAAGCAACATTATGTTTTCTGTGAAAAATGTCCAAAGGTAGAGAAAATGTTTCTTGTTGTTGCTTCCTTACTTTAGTTTCTGGGAGAAACTATGAATTATTCAATGGCTCTTGGGATTGCTCTGATATCTAATTTTGGCAAGGACATTTGCTGCTGTGACAGGGAGGATTCTGAAACCTCTTTTGAGGATAAACATAGGAATGCTGTGTCTGTATCTACGTATATATAGAACTGAGTCCTGCCAAGAACATAAGCTCTGTCTGATGTTCCTGGCAGAATCTTGCTCAGCACCCAGCACTGTTGGGATTCCCCACAGAAGGGTATAAGGCTTGTGGTGACCTTGTATTCCAAGATTGTGCTGGGCTTGGCCCTATCTGATCTGTCATTGATGTAAGCTTTGCTTGTGGGCTCAACAGGCAGAGGGGCTGCAGTAATAAAATTTTCATCCCAGAGAAACCAGGCCCATTCTTCTCAGTTTTTATAAGTGATAGGAATTCTTTCTCCTTTAGTCAGCCTGATGAGGAAAGTTCTGCCTTCCATGCATTGCATGTTACTGGTGAAGAAATGATAGTCAAAGGAAACTTGTTCCCCCAACTGTGCCATTCCCAAGGAAGTAAAATGAAAAGGAAGTTACTTTTTCCTGCATTTAAGGCCTTAAATATCCTCCACACCAGAGAAGAGGCAGTGTTAAACAAAAACCTTCTTTGGTTTTTAGTCGTAGAAGTATCAGGTGCAGGCCAAGACCTTTATTATTGTGCTGATAATATTGTTGACCTGTATTATTGTGCTGAAAAAATGTTGATAATGGGGCCCCTTATCAAGCACAAATCTTGAACTGGTCATGAGATGTTTGAGTTGTACCTAAACCAAACATGACAGTTCTAGAGGGTTGAGGTGAGAGCCTTTTCTGATACATGGTAGCCTGATGTAGAGAGTATCAGTTCTCAGCTAGGATTCAGAGACTTCTTCCAGTGTTCCATACATGTGGAAAGAAAAGGTAGATGTAGTGACTAGTAGCATACAGAGCTCAGAGATGTTACAAGGCCTGCTGTGCATTCTGGAGTTCACTGAAATTCCTGGAAGACAGAAATTCTAACCAGGTATTTTCATGATGTTTTAATTGCTGCAGTACAGCTATTAACAGAGGATGTTAGCTTGAGACTCTTGTGCAGTTGTCTTTGGCTTAGCCCCTTTTGGCCCTGTGTGACCGTGCAGAAGCATCAAAAGTTGATGATTAAGCTGATGCATGGATACTTCCAATGTCTTTTATTTTAACTTCAATTCTTACCTAAACTGATGCATTGATCTCTATAAGTACTGCTATGGTATGATTTCTGTGTAACACTGTAATATAGTGTTCCTGAAATTTACAGACCTACAAACCAGAAAGACTTAATTGCTGTACAGAGTTTTTAATAGCATTTCAGGGACTCATGTACCTGGAGTCATAAGGACCATATAAGTACTTGAGAATATTCATAAGAAGCAGGGAACAAGTAGAAAAAGTGGTGAGGTTCCTCGGGAATCGGTCTGAGGCTGATATTAATAGTCAATTGAAGAATGACACAAAATGTACAAATGTGCTAATGAAATTTGCTGATGGAAAACATTTGGGAGTTATTACCATGAGAAAAAAGTAGTGCACTAAATATGAGAAAAACTGGATGACCTTGGGGATAAAAATAATATAAGTAGGATGGAATTCAGTAGAACAAAATGCTAAGGGATGCTCATAAGAACTAATAATTTACAGCAGAAGTTCTGTCAGCTGGGTGTTCATCAAGTAGAAATTAATTATAAGGAAAAATATCTTGCATGCTGGTTGATCAGAGGAAACTTGTGAAACCCTAGCTCATGCATGCATGAAAACACCAAATGTGTTCCAGGGTTTATCACTTGACATACTTCTGAGACTTCATGTGGAGTATTGTATCACTCATATTCATGGAAGGCAAACTGTGAGTGGAACACAGGTGGAGGTGAGCTGCTGGTCTCATCATCACCATTGTGGGTGCTTTGTTAGAAGACACTGGCAGATGGGGATAGTTTGCACTAATAAAATGGAAACTATGAAAGGATGTAACTGTTAATAAAGACATTCAAGGTGGGAGACCCATCAGGGATTATATTTAAGATACAGGACAATGTTGGAGAAAGAAAAAGCAATTATAAACTGCTCATAAGTGAAGCTGGCCTGGATAGTAAGAGGAGGTTCCTATTTATTAGGACAGTAAGTTCTGGAATAATATTTCAGGAAGGTAATGGGTTCAGAACTCTAGTTTGTTTAGGATGAAACTTAAAATTATACAGAACATATTAGGACACTTCCTGTGATAGAAAGGGAAATCTGTTGCTGACACTAAAGCCAATCTGCTGCTATATCCTTATGAAAAGCTTCTAGCAACTGTGGGGAAAACTGTGAGGAAGAGCAGAGGCTGGGAGAGCAGAATGTTTGAGGATAGGGTTTAGACCAAGAGGACAATGAACAGAATTAGGCAGAGCTTTCAGCAATTTCTGTCACAGCAGATGCATATACTAAAGTGGCTACTATTGTGAGGGAATGAGAAGCTATGTGTCCCTCCCAGTCCTCTCCTCAGTTCATGCTCACAGCTTCCCAACATGTTCAGCCAGCTGCACAGCAGATTTTGCTGATGTTCCTTCATTCCTCAGTGGAGCCTTGCTCAATGAAATTTGGCTTATATCCCTGAGCCAGCAGGGGAAGAGCTCACTTTCACAAATTTAATTCTTTCATTTCCAATGGGAATTACAGGGCCTTTGTTATAACTCTGGCACCAGTACCAAGCCCTCTGTTTATTTTATGGTCTGTTGTTGTGGTGTTCAAAATGTTTGTGAAAACAGAGACCCAGTAGAGCCTTGAATTTGTTTTAAAAATACACAGTTTTGCTGATGTCCATGTTACTGGCTTTTAGAGGAGAGTAACCAAGGCTGTAAAAGGCAGGAAGAACATTCCACTTTTAGAATTTATCTTAGAGAGTGTCTGCTATCTTTTGTACCTCCTGCAATACCTACCCCATCTTGGTGAACTGAAGGTCTGCTTGAAAATGCTGATGGTGTGAAGGG
The DNA here is from genome assembly GCA_024734555.1 of Trochalopteron elliotii. NCBI lineage: Eukaryota > Metazoa > Chordata > Aves > Passeriformes > Leiothrichidae > Trochalopteron > Trochalopteron elliotii. Next base: position 952,400 of record JANPWX010000317.1, read on the forward strand.
GTCTCTTTGAGCTTCAGCATTAGTACACTTAGGAGGTCCTTGCTGACTACCTTGGTCCATAGGCTGTGCCTGACTGCTGTAACTCTTCCCATTCCTGTTCTGAAGGTAACTGACTGGTTCTTTTTGTCCACAGCAAAGTACAAGCTCGTACAGCTTTCTCTGCCTATCTACAGCACGTTCAGCTCCGGCTGATGAAGGAGGCTGGAGAACAGATCCAGAATCCTGCCTGGGCTGCCAAAGAGGATGAGCAAATGGTAAGAGAAGCTTTGTGTTGGCCAGACTGAGAAGCCAAGTTGAAATCTACCTTGAGAGTCTGGAGGTCAGTTCCCATCCTTGCAAGTACAGAAGTCCAGCTGAGATGATGGTTGTTCATCTTTGTCTAGCTGCAAGTGCTGTACTTTTTAATATACAGATGAAGTAGGACTGCTTACTGATCTGAGAGCAATGATAGACAGCTCTTAATGACTGGACTCTTGTTGACATTCAGGATGCTCAGATCTCTTGTTGGTTCTCCTTCACTGATTTCTGAACTTACCTGCTCTTGAATTCTTCTCTAGAAGATTCTGTAAGATTACTTTCCAGGATTTGGTTTCTGCTGCATTAAGCAAAGCCTTCATCTACTCAAATAGAACAAGTACCCAGTTAAGCTTTTTCTCTTATGTAGTGTTGTAATATATCCAGACATGCGTGTTTATGAACCTTACTTGCATTCTACATAGAGGAAATTAAAGTAAAAGCCACTGAGAAGAGAAAGTAAGAGTGGTGGATTTTTCTAGGCAGTATTTTAAAGTCCTGTGTTTGATATGTGTGCATTTTAAAAGCACAGCAAGCCCAGATCCCCTCACAAACCTTCCTAAAAGAGCTTTGTACAGCAGGCTCTTGAGCTTTCTGCATATATTCTCACTGAGTGCATGTTGCAGGGAAACAGCCAATGTAGTTCAGAGATAAAATTGTGTGTCAAGAATAATCATTCAACTCAGTGGAAAATGTTACCTCTGCTCTTTCCAAGTGGAAATTAAAATGGGCTTTTTGAGAGTCACTTTGTCTGCTGTACTGTGAAGAATAATGTTTAAAATAACAGATCAAACCAGCCTGGAGTAATGGCAGTGAGAGGCGAGCTGTGAAATCCAATAGTTTGGCTGTGAGGCTGCTCATTTATGCATTAGCACAGCTCCTAAGGAAAAGCAAATCCAGAGGCAAGACAGAAATGGTTCAAAACACCCACAGGATGCATCCTGCCTTAGGATCTGCCTTGCTGTATGTTTTCCCCACCAGAGATCAAACAGACATGGTGAGGGACTGGAATTACATGGCTGTAGATGTAGGCATCTATTGCTGTGGAGAGGATGTGTCAATAGTGTGTGTATATATATATATATGTATACACACTATATATTTATATATATATATATGAAAAATTATGAAATGGGGCTACCCATATCTGACCAAGATCCCCTTTCCTGTGGTACTGCTGAGAGAGTTTTATGTCAGTGCACTTTTTCACAGGCCTTCTTTAACACATTGCAGGTGGGTTTTTGGAAACAATCTCCTAAGATACTGGATTTTACAGGTTATTATGTTTCACTGCATTTTGCTGATTGGTTATTTTTCCCCTTTATCTGCCATGCTTTTGAGACAAACACTTTTTAAGTGTTCCAAATTCTGACCCACCTCAGGCAAGATACACCATTGTTTTTCTCCCCCACTTTGGATTTATAGGTCTGTATTAAAAGTGCATATTGCAGGATGTTTTTGCCTGCCAGTTTCAGCTCATTTTCTCAGGACAAAGTGTTAGTTCCTGCAAGTCCTTAGTTAATTCCTGCTGTAGTACCTCTATTCTCTTCTCCCCACATCCTGCAGATAGCACGTTGTTGACTCCATCTCTCTTGCTTGCAGGAGCTCATCATCCGCTTTCTGAGGCGAGCTGCCAGCAACCTTCGGCAGTCCTTCAGTCTGCTGCTCCCCAGCCGTCATGCAAGGCTGGCTGTTCGTCGTCGTCAGCTGGCTAGCCAGCTGGGAGACTTCATCATCTATTATAACAAGGTGACTTACTCTTTTTAAAATTATTTTCTTGATTTCTCTTTTCTTCTTACAAAGCGTCTCATGCAGGCTGTTTCAAAGGCAGTCTTCTCTTATTTACATGATCTGCTTGCAGCTGTGCATCCAATAATGGCACTTTGTTGAAATTACCAGACAGACAACAATATTGTTACATAATATGTGCAGGCCAGTAATTATGTACATAAAAAGAAGTGCTGAAATGAAGTGGAATTTAACTGGCAGTGTGCTTTTTCTTTGATTCTAGTGCTTTGTAATGTCTCTTCCTACTGCTTATTTTTATGGGGCTTCTTTAAAGATATTTTGTTTTATACAGAACAGCATGAAATATGTATTTTACTATTTGCTTGATATACTGAGGGACTGTGACGTATCTGCAGGAAGGTACTCTGCATGCTCAGAGTTGAGGAGATGTAGGTCCTAATTTAAATTAATTTTCACATCTTTATATGTAGGAGATGTTGTTCTTAGCATAGTGGTTTCAACCTAATCTTTGTTCTGCAAGGACAGCTTCCCCTTTCCTTTGCCCCCTAGCATTTCTTCAGTGTTATAACAAGGGTAATTGAAATTCAGCTTTCAGAGACTGCTGTGCAGAGGCCTCCAAGCTTCTACTTGTTAGGAGAGGATGTTCACTTACATTACCTTGTCAGAACTGACATCTGGTAACTTGATCTGTCCAATCAAGGTTGGTATTGAACCAAGTCTGTTCCAGGGAGTGCCTTGTATGCCTAATGCTCACTGAAGTACTCTGTTAGGAGGAACCACAAAACACTTGGGTGGCTCTGTGGTGAGTGAAGAATGCAGCTGCTTTGGATATCATTTCCACTTAAGATTTTCTACTAACTCTTGAGTAAATTCACAAAATAAAGCTGTGTAACTGGTAATAAATCAGTGCATAAACGTGTTTTGTCAGTTAAAACAAGTAAGAACATATCCCTTGAGGTTTCAGGGCGTATGTGTTTAAGCCCTTGAGAGACTGGTGGACTGTGAGGGTTTTTGATTTCTGATTCCAACATACAGACTTCTTTCATTGACTTGTAACTTCAGATTTAATAGAGATTCCTACTTACCATTATATATCATTTATAATGACAAGGAAAGGATGCAGCTCCAGCAAATTAAATAAAACAGATCACATATTATCCAGACATTTACTTAAGTAATAAAGGGTAAAGATGTCCCAAACCAGCTTTTTCTTCCCTGTCTTGAATTTCAAAAGATGTATCTGACCCTTTTTTCCTGGGAAAGCTCAGGGTAACAGCAGAAAGAAATGAAGTGGAGGTCAAGTCTGATCAGATAAAGCTTTTAAGCTCGTACTGGTATTTCGGACAGGTCTGAACAAAAATGTTTGTATTAATCCAATCTCAGATGCCAACCAATTCTACTGGTGTAAAGTAGACTGTTTGTATCTGAAAACTTGCTCCCATTTTCACCCACAAAGGCTTACCATTTATTCCAGTATATTTCAGTGTATAAACATGTTTGCCATAGGCTGTACTGTTTTACTTTCTTAGTCTTCGCTAAAGCAGTAACGTTTTGGTATGTGTATAAGCCCTCAGCAATTTGCTGCTTGACAAAAGAAATTAACTCAAGAGAACTACTAGTTTATTAGTTTATCAACAGATTTTCTACAGACATCCTTCAGTTTCTTTAAGATTATTTTACACGTTTTCCCTCCTTTCTTCTGTCTGTCTACTTCTGGGACACATGCACAAATAAAAGCTCTTTGGAGGAACTCTATGGCAGAAATAACAAAGTGGACGGGAGACCTAATATCTGTAAAGAATGATTTTATTTTTTTTCCTTCCATACTTCCTTATGTTCTTGCAAAGGGTGTAGTTGAAGGAACAGAACATATTTTTGAAAACTTGACCTTTTCTCAGCAAGTCAGTTGTGTCAGGTAGGGGAATGGACTCTGTGTATGCTTAGGATATTGTCTCTGGGGCTCTCAGTATTTATTCATGTTGTTGCACATAGCAGTGTTCTTTTCTTCTTAGGTCCTGTGGAATTGGTTTTTGTATTCTGGGAGCTGTAGCTATGCCATGGAACATAGAGACACTTACTGATACTGCTTATTAACAGGAAACAGAGCAGATGGTCCAGAAACAACCAAAAAAGAAACAGGAAGTGGAGGAGGAAGGAGTGAATCCTGAATGTTTTCAGAACTTCATTGCCAGAGCAAGGTAGGAATAGATTTTATTCCCTTTGATAAATGATCTCTCAGCCTTGAAGCATTGTTCTAAAGAGGATTTGATTGATCGAAAGCCTCTAGATACCTTTATTGACTGTAGGACCTGTTCTTGCTGAGGGACAGAGAGCTTGTCTTCTCTTGTCTCTCTTCCAGCAACCAAACATTTGTAACATCAGCACCTGGTGCATAGAGAAGAACATACAATAGATGTTTTGGCCATTAAGTAACTTCCCAAAGGACAGCAGTGGTTGCCCTGGTCTGTGTAAATTTCAAACTGCTGCTGGTGAGTTAATGGTTTCTTTTCCTGTGATGCTGGACCAAGTAAGGCAATACTTTGGAAGGAGAATGAAACTAGAACTGCTGCTCAGATGATCTTGAGCTGCTTTGGTTGAACAGTTGTTACAGCTCTGACTCAAGTTTCTGCTCTCAGAAAAAAAATCTCATGCATGCTGCCTCTCTTCAGGAATTTTCCAGGTCTGGATTTTCTGAGATGAGCAAGGAAGGGAGTTAGGCCTCTTATTTGGCCTGCTAAGGCAGTTCAGTGCAAGTAGTTATTTTCACAATGGAAAAGCAGAATTTTCTATCACTGTACTTTATCTGCTTTAAACTTAAAAGAGTCTGGTAAGAAACATATTTTAAAAATAGTTAAGCATTCCTTAGGGCCTGCAGCATTGTGTGAAAAACAGTGGAATTATAACTATCTGACTGTGGAGAGGTCTGAAATTATTCAGTGAACTGCAATTATGTTTTTGAAGTCTCTGATTCTTGAGCACAAAAAGCAATTCCTCTTGAATCTATAATTTGGTCAATATATGACATGCCTATATGGGCAAGAACCCCTGTCAATATCTGGACAGAATTTACCTGCCTTTTTAATGCCCATCTTCTTTTTTCTGTGAAGATTGATGGTCACTTCTTCTTTTGCATGACTGCTTATTAAAGTGTTCTTTCTTTTTCTGTTTGGATAGCACTAGTAGTGAATGATTAGAAGTGGCTGGTAGCTGAGGCATCCTGAGTAAGTTCAGGTGGTTTCACAGTCTGTCTTGATACATTCTTATGAAAACAAGTATTTTACCTTTTGCTAATATAACTGATGGAGTCATTACTGCAACAGATGTACAGGATCACAGAAAAATCTTCAGATAAAGATGCCTGACTACCATACACCATAGGATCTACTGCTCTTGCTAGAAATGCATATATTACATGGGCCCATGGCATGCTTTTGATTCTCTGACCATTCTCGCCACTGAAATGTCTGTTGTGTTCTAGACAGGTCATTTTCCTTTTTGCTAGAAATTTTAAGAGAGAGCTGCATGGAACAGAACTGCAAATTCTTCTGATTTTGTGTTACTGGCTACCATGCCATCGTGGCCTGATGCACTGTCCAGGCTGGGGCTGGAGATTTTTGCTGGGCTGTCTGACTGAGTGATATAAAACAGTTTGCCAATGATCAGGCAATTTCTAGCGATGATTTTTCTGCTTCTTACGAAGTATGAGGTGTGTTTGAAAACTCTGATATCTGACACTACTTGGCACTATGCTTCAAGCTTAAATCAGTGAGCAAGTTATTTGGAGCCAAGCAAAGAGGATAGATTTCCACTTTGAGTGTTCATTCTGCAGTACAGTAAATGCAACAGTGGAGAAAATGGGTAGTAAATGTTGCTTCTTAATTGAGATCGTCTCATTGACTCGCTAACTTTCATATCATGTGGATGTCATTGTGTTTAGTTGTACATATGCTATGACCATTGATTCTAAACGCCCTCAGTGCATTGTAAAAGCACATACATACTGGTAAATTCATTTAAAAGCTTAAAGCACCTTTCCACCAACAACTTCTCATTCTTATATTTTCTCTTCACTTCTATTGTGGGGAAAAAAGGTGAAGTTTGGATCTTCAGGGCATACTGCAAACTTCCGTGTGTCAGCTTTAGACGTGGCTTTTACCAAAGCTTAGGCTAGCTAATAGTTACAATTGTGATATTCAGAGGATATTTTGAAAGATTCTAACTGCTGCTCTGCTGATTTATATTTCTGTGTTACATTTTCTTGTAGTGTTGCTGGCACTATACTACTTGCTTTGGTGTTTGCCATGCTATGCAGCCACTCACTGATGCTGAGGCAACACTATAAAGCAGAAGGAAGGCATGTTAGATACCAAACAACTGGAACTACAGCTTGCACAAGCTCTGATAAAAATGGCCAAATAACTGATACTGGTTTGGGACCAATAAATGTTTAGGATATTGGGGCTGTCCCACTTTGTTCTTGTAAAGAAAATGAGAAGTTTTGTGAATTTCACAAAAATATCGACTGTTCTGGTTGTCCTGCAGTTTTGGCTAATTAGCAAGCTTTTGCCTTCTTTTTTCTCTCCCTACTGCTGAATAGAAACTACTAATGGTGACTATAAAACAGAGGCTGAGCTGAATTCTCTCATGGGAAGATAGCTGCTCATTCTAAAGAGCACCTGCAGAAGATTCACAAATTTAGCTGTGATTGGAATCTCTCATGTTGTGTTAATCTCCCCAGATGTGGGGAGATGTGTTTGGAATATTCACTTGCTTTTTATTTATCCTGGGAAGGCTCCTGAATGCCTTGAGTTTTCTACTGTGTAAGAAGATGGTATTTTAGTGGGAATCTTAGGTTTAACCAGGAAATGTTGCCTTCCTTCTGCTCTTACCCTGTAGAACTGAGAAAATTGTTAGCTTGTCTAGTGTCACCCTTTTTTTTTCCCCTACTCCACTCTTCAGTTTTCTTACTGTTTACTGTCATTGATTGTTACATGAATGCAGAAAAGATTAGTGTCCTCACTCTACATTCATTCTTCTGTCCTTATTGCAGTGAAAGTGACCTGGAGGAAGTACTGACATTTTACACACACAAAAACAAATCAGCAAGTGTCTTCCTAGGAACAAAATCCTCAAGCACAAAACATAGCAACAGCAGTCACCAGTCAGAGAAACAGCCCCAAGGTGGTAAGTTTTGTAGGTGGTTCTGAGATGATGTTGCCCAGACAAAACTAGTTTGACTTAAGTCTATGAAAAGAGAACAACCTCTCCACAATGTTGCTCATGTTTTTTGAGAAAAAAACCCTAAAAAACTCAGGTTTTTCTTTTTTTTTTTCTTTTTTAACTCAGTCTTATGTGAAGACTAGAGTAACTTCACTCTTGCCTTTTTTGCCTGAAGTTGAAATGGGTTGAACTTAGAATGGCATTTATAAGGAGCTAGAGATGGTAGTTCATGACTGAAATGAGAATGTGCAAACTTAAGGCAGTAAGAATTAAAATGAACAGAGAATCCTGAAATCGAAGTAAGGGACAAATGAAATCAAGGTCTTAAATATTGCTGCCTGCAGTGAGAGTATCCACTGGAGGGCACAGACTGTATATTTGAGCCTAATTAGGCATTCCATGGAAGGGTGTGCCAGCTGTATGTATCTAGTAGTTCACGCTACTGTACATGGCAACATAATTGTCATCGATGGAGTTGTGTGGTCTACAGGAAGTATTTGCAATAAAGTCATTTATACAAGGGTAAATTCATTTAGCAGCTTTGTTCTGGTGATTTGCAATGTTCTATTTCCTAACTCCTTGATTTGTTATAGAGCATCTTGAGATGGTGAAAAAAATGAAAGATGATCATTCCAAAAGTTCAGTTTCAGATTTGTCTGCAGAAGGAGCACTAAAGGGCTGTAAACCCAAAGAAGCTAAATCAAGCTGTAAGTGAACTGACTTAAATAATCATTAAAAAAATATTGACTGCACATACTGTTTTTAATACTGTTTTAAACAAAGGTTGGCACCTTTGGGTTCAAACTGAGAGATCCAAATGCCCAATTTTTACTTTTAAACACAAGAGAAGATATTGTAGAGTAGGCAGTGGGAAAGAGTTAGCTGCCCCTCCCTGGGGGGTATGACCTGGATATAGCAGTCTTTAAAAGAGGAGATTTATCATGTAGAGCCTCTTCTTGTCTCTGCTGGTAGATGAGGTCATTTTGGCTTCAGTGTGTCTGAATACAGGCATTCGTTGTGTTGATATTATCAAAGGACCTAAAAAGCAGATTTTTCCCTCATATAATATATTCATTACCTTTGTATAGTTCCAGAAGGACTCACCTCCTTAAATGCTGAAGTGAAATTACCTCAGTGCAGCCCTCCTGGTGCTTCTTCCTCCGTTCCTGGTGCCATGTTCCAGAGAAGTACCAACTCCTGGATGCCATCTCAGCCTGCAGCCTCTGAAAATTCAAAGGCACCTGGTCACCCTTCATTGCCAGCTCCTCCAGCTGCTCCCAGACTGATTCAGTCCTCACCCCCACTGCCCTCCTTGCAGAGCACAGCTCCTGACAGCTCTTCTGTCCTCACAAACCCGGTGTCCACTGACACTTGCAGCCTTGCGGGGTTACATCGTCGTTCTGGTAGCTACACCATTGGCCCCTTCTCATCTTTTCAGAGAGCTGTTCAGATCTACAGCCAAAGTTTGTCCCAACCATACTCTGCAAAAGTAGGTGAGTCTTCTGGGGTTCATAATAACCTGCTAGTTCAGTACAGAGATTGTGGAGTAGATAGAAATTTTACATTTCCAGAATTGAGTCTTGTTGGTTGGTGCTAAATTTCTCACAGAAAGTAGAAGTGCAGGACACAGCCCTTGTTAGGCAGATGCCCTTTTATTGACCAAATGAACAGGCAATCATAGAATCAGTTGGGTTGAAAAAGACCTTTTGGGTCACCAAGTTCAACAATTAACACTACCAAGTCCAGCATTAACCAGGTCCCTAAGAGCTGCATTTACCTATCTTTTAAATATCTTTGTGGATGGTGACTCAGCCATTTCCTAGCAGCCTGTTCCAGTGCTTTACAATCCTTTTGGTGGAGAAATTTTTCCTACTATTCAATCTAAAACTTCCCTAGTGCAACTTGAGGCCATTTCCTCATGTCCTGTTGTTTGTTATTTGCGAGAGGAGGCTGATGCCTGCCTCACAAAAACCTTTTTACTGGTGGATATAGTGATAAGGTCTCCCCTCAGCCTTTGAACTTCTTCAAAAAGAGCTGTGAAATTAAGTTTTGTGTATTTTCTTTATTATCTTACTGATCTTATATATCTTTGGTGGGTTTAGTGTTTGCATTAGCAAAAGTCCTGTCTCAGTCTGTGTGCTGTTTTTAATTCTCTGGTTGCCTATCAAGCATAGAAATCTTACAATGAAACCTCATAAGTGTTGAGTACTTAAAGGTGTGTCAAGACCTCCAGAAGAGAAGGATCTGAATCAATCCTTACAATATCCCATTCCCTAGGGTGTTTCAGCACTGCCATATCCAAGGCTATCCCAGAAATAACATTTAGAGACCTCTCCTCTATCATGCTGTGATAGAGTACAGTTAAGCAATGCAGCTTTAGAGTGTAAAGAATTTGAAGGGTAAGAGAAACTATAGGAAATTGCATGCAGACTAATCTATTTGGAAACTTTTGGGAACCACACACAGGCTAACAGCTGTGATCCTGATAATACTATGTTTTTGTATTTTGATGATATTTATTTGTTCTAGGTTGTGCGTCAGGGTCAGCACATATTTACTAGGGTTTCTGTATACATATTGACATCCCCTCTAGCATTAAAAAACATGTTACTTCCCAACTGAGCAGCTTACTTAAAGGGATCCATTTGTTTTTAAGGAAAAACTTTACAGATTTAACTTGGTAACAGCTGCCAATGTCTCTGCAATTGGGTGCCATTAGATACATTGTAATAAAGAGAATACAGGTTTGGAATTGCAACTTGTTCATATGGGCAATACCCATACAGGGTAGGTGTATTCTGTATTCTTCTTGATATCTTGCTTGCTTTTGTGTGTATGTGATCAGCAGGCTGTGTGACACATTGCTCATTGAGCACGTTGCAATGTTTGTTTGGTAGGTGTCCATCGCAGTTGGAGCGGGCAGTGTGTGGGCTCGGGCAGGACGCACAAAGATGCAGAACATGCTTCTTCCCAGGGCAAATGTCACAGCCCCGGTGTGGTGGCAGCAGAACTGCAGCAGCTGGCAGAAAAGCAAGCACCCTGCCAGTATTCCCCATCAAGCCACATCAGTCTCCTTACACAGCAGGTATGTAAGCACTGGAGTCCCTGTGCAAGGGAGAAGTTTGTTGCAGGCTTCTGCGTGAGTGCTGGGTTGGGCTGAGATACACTACAAGCAGGAAATCTCATGAAAATTTATCTCTGTCCTGTTGTTTCAAAGTGTTTACAGTCACCAAAATTTTGATTTTTCTGTGAGATGACAAGAATGTCTGGAAGTCATTTTATAGGAGAAAAGACAGAGGATTAGAAAATATGTTACAAAAAATGGAATCCATGCTTTGTCTTATTAGACAATGAACCCAAGTCTTCTCAGATTTGTGCTTCCATGCAATTTGCTTCATCATCCCTCCCGTGTGTCATCACAGTGCTGGCAATGAAAGTCTGCAGAATGGGTTCTGATGTAAATTCTGTATTCCAATAACATTGTAAAGACATAACGAAGTACTTACTACCATGGGGAATGATAATCCTTTTGTTAAACATGGTGATATACATGAAATGTACATTGAGTTCTGGTAGAATTCTACTTAGTTTCGTATTTCTTGTTGAATTATGTCCTAAATGGCTACACACAAACAATTTTTTTGTTTTGTAATATGCTGTAGCTGAATTCATCAAAGGTGTTCAAGCTGAGCACTTCTCAGTTAATTAAGGTGCCAGCTGCAGATTTTCTACCATAGGCATTTTGCCTTGGACAGTAATTTTTTTCTCTTTACTTTCTGGAGACAAATGATTTCAATGTCTTAGTTTGATTCTTGTATTTTGGAATTACCGTTTTAATGGTTATATTTTGCTAAGTTTTCTGAGGCATGTTTAATAGTTGCAACAGCTGCTGGTATTTGCTTCTCTTTGCTTCTTTCAATTCTGTTTTTGTATGTTTGGATTTTGAATATCTGATTATGCTATTGGCAATATATTTATTTCAAAATGCGGGGTGCATTTATAACTTTAGGAAGCTGAATAGATTTTTTCTTTGCAGATAGGTCTTCAATTTTTAAAGGGTAAGCCAAAAAATAACATCTTCTTGTTGATGGACTTGGGAGAGAATGTGAGCACTGGCTATACTTGTGATGCTGAGGGCTGATCTTGCATAAGGCCAGATCCTATTTAGACAACTTGTTCCTGTTTGCTTGTCTAATGATACTCAGAGCTGTCAGTCTGGTTCTCAGCTGGTTTTAAGTGAAATGTTGTCAGTAAAACTGTTCAAAAACTTTGATAGTGAAACATTTTCATTCAGGAAATGCTGATTTGTTGAAAGCTAAATATACCATGGAGACTGCCTTCTTGGATATAAGTTTGTATCTAAACAAATACTTGGGAAAAAATTTTAAATGCATCTATTTCATTTCAGTCTTTCTGAAAAAGAACTTTGAAAAATAAGTTCATGGACTTTTTCCCTAAAGTCATTCATTACCCTTTCTGCTTCAACTGCCATGGTTTGTTAGGTCTGTCTGGAGAACCCAATGTGTCTTCTTGCAGCCATTTCTGTAGCTATTAAATGATTTTTAAACTCCTGTATTCCTACCATGGCTGGTTACTCCTAGAAAAATTAGGAAGTATAGAAGGGGGAATTAAGAAAGGAATTCAGAAAGATCTGCATGGGAAGGGTAGCAGTTCCCTGAGCACAGCTGTGTTGAGTGGCAAAGGAGCGTACTCTGGTGGCAGCTGAAACTTGTTTAGCCAGCAGTCAGTCAGTCTGTGTAGGTATACTCAAGAGTGAAGGTGGCTGTGAAGTACATGGGTAGCCTGAAAATGTATTTGCTGTGGTAAATGTGTCTGCATTGCTTTTGCTTCTGGGTTCTTTCAAGATACTTTCCCACAGAAGAGGCAGGAATTGCAAAGTAGGAAAACAGTGATGCTAGTTTGCTTTGCTACAAGCAAACAAAAGGCACGTCAGCTCCTGACAGACACTGCTGATTTTCTGACTCTGCTATATTTTGTATTCAACTATGCAGTGTTTGCACAGGCTTTGTTTCAGCAGTGAAATAGAGAAACACGTTGGGTTATGTCATTGTCATCTTTTGTCTTCATGGAAAGGATCCATGTAGAAAGAAATGAGTCAATGAGAAGTTTAGAGCTGGAGTTCTGTCTGACACTGAGTTTCCTTCCTGAGCCTGTGTCCGTTAGTTCTAGACATCTGCTCTCTACTGTGATTTTTCTGGCCATGTTTTTTAAATAATGCCTTTGGAGAGATGAAATCTGAATCTGAAGGTTGCTTAGTATGAATATTTGGATTTAGTTGAGAACAGTTTTTAAGGCAATCTCTTTCTTCAGTACTGAATTTATGGCCCATAGCAATTTCTAAGCAGAGACCATTATTTTAAGCACACTTGAAACAGTGATGTTTTGGAAGGTTCGGACGTAGCTGCAAAGCCCAGTGTATCATAACTAAAACATGCAGTTACTGCTTATGCTTTTTTTTTTTTCCACATGGACACATTCTACTCTTCTGTCAGTCATTAAAGAGTCATTATGATTATTTTTTTTGATCCAGCCTGGTTTTTAAAGCCTGTCTTGCAAGAAGGACTCAGGGGTTTTGTGAGAAGACAGGGCTACCATGACAACAAGGGCAGTAAGTGGTATCAGCATACAATAAAACAATGGTAGGGCAGCAAAGCTTGGGCTTATTGTTGAGGGACCTGGAATCAGGATGTCTTTGAACTCGTAGGCATGGATATGGATTCGAAGCAGGGGTATTGAATAAATAGAAGTGCAGGAATTGCAGAGTAGGCTGGCAGTTTGGAAAGTGATTTGCAGAATAGGTAATGTTGAAGCTACCTGGCATTGTTGTATGGTTTTAGATTTGGGCGGACCTGGATTTGGCCTGAACCAGGAGAGGGAAGGCAGAGGCAGATGAGACAGAGAAATATATGAGAGAGGATTTAGTAAACACCTGGAGAGAACTGGGAAGTCAAAGACAATTGGTATGAGATGAAAGGGGGAAAGGCTTAAGGTAGGAGTGTTTGAGGGTTCTGGGTTATGAAATTCTGATGGCTTTAGGACTGGAGAATTAAGGGATTGAAAACTGAGAGGAAAGTAGAGAAGGGGCTCATATAGGGTCCTTTACCCTCATAAAGGTCACTTAATTAAACAGGGCACTACTTTCCTATATATTTCTAGAAAGGTAACTCTGAATTGTTATTTTCCCCCTTCTCATTTCTCTATTTAAACCCCTTGAAATATGATAGTATTTTTTAAAAAGCATTCTTAAATAAATTGGCATGAAGATTAGAACATTACTTACCTAATAATAAAAATAGTACAATTGTTTAAAGCCATTCCAGAAACTTGGAGTTACTCTACCTTGTTGGAAAGTACCTGGCTGGTATGAAAAGGACTTGATATATGGATTTAATTATGTTTCATGATAAGATTAGGACCATTGATTTGGAGGAGGTATATGAAAGAGTGACTTTTGAAAATACTGGTGTTGCTGTGGACTGTATTTTTGTGGGGGGTTTTGGTTTGTATGTTTTTTTTTCCTCCCCCAAGGGGAAGAACTTCTATGTGAGAGTTGAATATCTTTGTGCATTGGTTCCCTGTGTTGTGCCAAGCTGTGTTTTGGAGGCTGGGGTACTCTGGATACATACCTCCGTCCAAAAGTAGCTGGGAGGCTTATTTTCCATTCCCATTTTTGTGGAAATTGCCTCTGGTATCCATATAGTAGTGTGAGTCTCTGGGGTTCCCAGGAATGTAGCCTCAGCAGCTGTGCTTGGAATGGTGTTATCATTCTGGTTGGGAGTCCACCTCTGTCCCTCTCCAATCTCTGCTGTTCTTCACTGTTTTCTACCCATGCCCAAAGCACCTGTTTTGTGTTTCCTCTTTTACATTCTTGTTTTCTAGCCTCTATAGTAAATAAGTTTATTATTGAGTTATTTTTTACTGATATAATTCTGTTGATATTATTGATACTACTTTATTATTTACTACTAAAATACTAATGTCCAAAGGGAAAATTTTAAGTATCTGATGAACTTTGAAAAAGATGTTTAAGATCTGTTCTCTTAAGAAAACAAGATTTTTGTGTTTACTCAGCTTTCTGTCATAGTCCTCTCTATTCACTTCTGAAACACCAGATAGGATGATACTCATAGAGTATACAATTCTTAGTATATGAGAGATGGAGATGTGGGAAGGTAAAACCTTACTGATGTACAGTTTTGTTCTGTTGTACTCATTTTTATTCCTCGCAGACTGTCACAAAGTGTGTAGGAACATTTTGCCTTTCACTAAGTTGTTTTTCTACTATTTTTAAATGCAGCTCATTTTGAGATTATGATAACTGTGGGAGTTAGATACCTCTATCCATGCTATATATTTCAGACACTGCCTGTTTTTTGCAATATGTGCAATCTAACTATAGTACTCCAAAGCATCCAAAAATAGAAAGGTGTGCCTGTCATTAACTACCCAATGTGTCTGGGAGCAAGCAACAGAGATCTCTATGGTAAATGTGCCTTTGAGGGTCCAGCTTAACCTGGCAAGGCAGTGGCTGAATAAGCTAATAAGGAGGTATCTGATCTCAGATGGCCATAAGACAATGAGTAATCTATTATGTCCTATCTATTAGAGCTCTTTGAAGTGAGAAAAATAGCACTCAGTGTAACTTGGTCAAATTCAGACTTCTAAAAAGGTTTTTTGACAAGCTTTCAGCAAGTGCTGTTAGGATGGACAGGAGTCTGTAGGATGATAAAGAAAGTTTTATTACAGATCAAAAAAAGACAAAAAGCAAACAAAAAAATACTAGCCAATTTGCTATATAGTAAATGGATAACTGAAGATGCATAATACAGAATGTACATGACCCAGTGTAAAATTAAAGGTTTGAAAGGAGGAGGTTCATAAGGACATTAATAAGGCATTTTATTACTTAAAGAATGAATATAAAAGCAAATTATTGCAAGGTAATATAGGGTGTGAATTTACTGTAGATTAACTACTTTGTAGTATTCATCCATGTTTGTGCAGCTCATGTTTACTACATGAGGTAATTTCTTGTTACCTTCAGTATAGTGTGGGCTGCAAGAGTCCCATGTTCACTTACAATGAAGTTAGGTGTGTGCTGTAAACTTAAACTTGAGCCTGCCTCCTGGTAATTTGTCACTATGCTTGCATTCTTTTTTTTGATTATTATGAGTAAAACTAGTAGAAATTTAAGAGCTGTGTTAGTTGAGGTAGACACTGGCAGATGAAGTTCAGTGTTTACAAATAACTGACTATATGATAAGCAATAATTTTAACCTCTTGAATGATTAATCTAAAGTTTATTTCTTTAGGGAAGGAAAAAAAAAGAGTTTTATTTTGTTGAAAGCTCAGTGGAAATACCTGTTTCAACTTAAGCAGTAAAGTCAGCAAAGAAAATTGATTAGTGAGTTTAAGGAAAAGGATAGGATATATATGTTTTAGTGTAAGCATCAATTACATAACCTCCCTCAAAACTGTTTCCACTTCTGGGTGACATTTCTAAAGTGAACTTAGGAAAAATAATTGGGATTCACAGATGATTGACTGCAAATGCAGTTTTAATGAGGAAGTGAAAACACTAAGTTTTGTGAGGGTGGAGACAAGTGTGAAGGAATTACATAGAGCAATGAAAGACAAGGTAAATAAAGTTTAATTTATTCATGTTTCTCATAATAAGAAGACAATATTCAGTTTAGCAAGAAGATATTGGAGTGAAAAAACTATAATAAAAGTGAATAGTTATTGTCATAGAATTTATTTACCTTCTGAAACTGCCTGAAATGGGATACAAGTAAGGCTGAAAAACTAGTAGGCTGTAGTTTCCTCACACAGAATAATGAGCATTTTGCAAATGATAGATCCCTAGGTTTTACCATATGGAAATAAAAAATTCATTTGCCTTATCAATAAAATGTTTGTTATATGCATGGAAACCAAATTTCTTCCATCTTCTGAAATATGTCGGACAGGATAGTGAGTTTGCTGGGCCTTTGATCAGAACTGACCTTTTATACTGAAGAACATGTGCTACGCTGCTGCTTCCATACTTATGAGTTTCTCTTTGTTACATTGCTTTACTGTAGTCAATCTTTTCATTATGATAAGGGTGTTACTGAGACACTTGTGAGGAACTCGGTATCTGGAATTGATGATTTCCCTAGTTATGTCAATCAGATACTTGCTAATTATTTTTACAAAGTGATGATGTCTTTGTCAATGTGTGTAGTGTAGTGGTTAATGGTGCATATTAACAATACAATTTTTCAGTTTCCTGAAATGTTCTTGTTCAGTTTGCCCATTGCCTTGCATGAGCCCAAGATGGTGACAGTACTGTTAGGGAAACAAGGCAGATATATTGGTGGTGAATTGGGGAATGAAGCCTGAAGATACAGTTCAGCAAGCCTACTTCATTGGAGAGGAACTTAATTGCCTTTCTTGCCTTGATTTGTGATGTAGAGATCTTGCTGGCTGCTTTGGGGCTTCTGGACAGCTGAACTAAGAGGGGTTTTTTACCTGTACCTACTGTAAGCCGTTGGCCCTTCCTGATGGACAGATGGTTGAAGACTTACACAGACTACTTTTCCTTCTATACCAGGCTTTAATCCTAAAGTCTTTATTTCATCTGTCTTTAGCATAAAACATTTCTGTGTTTGTATTGCAAGACTTTCTGCAGGGAGGACATGAAAATACACAGCATGTGTGTACATCCAGAGCCAGGTGGCTGGATCCTGGATGCTCATGAGTGTTTTTCTTTGTAATAACATGCAATTTCTTTCTGAAGCACACTGTAAAGTAAAAATTCTTTTGCAATGCTATATCTGCGTGAGGTCCCTATCACTGCCTGGTGAGGGGGGCAGCAGTTGATATCTAGCAGGCTGTAGTACTTCATGGTTATTAATGCTAGGGACCTGAAGAATGTGTTGAATTGGCCAGCTTGACCAAGAGGAGGAGGAAGACAAGGAGGGGAAAGCTGGTGGGAGCTCTGACTGTGTGTGTGTGTGGGAGAGTGAGAGATTTCAGGTCCCAGCTATCATCAGGAATAGCTCCAATTCTTGCGGCCGGGGAGTTTTATCGCAGGGATAACATCAGACCACCCAGGCAAGGGCTATACAGAGCTGCCTCCTTCTGTGCTATGCAGCCAGTCAGTGCCCAAGATCCAGCAGCCAGGATTCCTGCAAACATACTGACAGATCCAGTGGAGGGCGGGCCACTTGTCTTATTCTAAGTTTTTCATTTAGACAGAAGGTGGAAATGAGCAAGAAGCAGATGACTTTACTGAACCATAGGACCAGGGAGAGGGAGTGAGGAATAATTTAATGGAACATTTTACAGTGTCCCAGAGGGATCCTGTATATGCTATGGGAATCCCAAAATAGTGACCTTCACCTTAACATCAGCTACAGCAGTATTGGAAGCCACACCACTCCTCATTTAGCTGTCTTGGTTACACTGTGTGGTACCCTCACCTGCCTTGTCCTCAACAGAGCAAACTGCCAGTCTGCCAAAATGTACTGTACAGGTCCCAGTGGGCATCAGCTCTTTCCTGTCTAGACCTGAGCAGCACAACAAGAGCATTAAATTTAGGGTGCAGCAAATACTTACAGAAATTTGGTGAGGCTGTTTTCCCCACTGAGGAGTTTTGGGTTTTTTTCAGTGATGATCTCTTGGTTTGACTCAACCCACTTTATCTGTGTCTTAGTTTTAGTTTCTTTGTGACCATTTCTTTGGTTTTTACACTTCCACTGATGGAGAGAAAGGGAAGTGTAAAGAAATAGGCATCTTACTGTAATTAGTAAGAGGAGCAAGAAGCAGGCAATCACCTCTGGGGGCCACTTTTCTTTCCTCTTTCACACACCTCTGCACTGCTGCAGGGCCCCACCTTGTCCTCACTCAAACTGTTCACACAGGAGCTGGAATTTCTTTTACTGCTGATTTGTAGCAGCAGCAGTAATGTAACCAGTTGGTCTCAGCAGAGATTGTAGGAAGTGAAAAATCACTGTAGTTTCTGCTGTGCTCTTGTTGAACTCCTTCTGCTCTGAGGCTCCACAGGGAATAGAAGCAGAGGGTTTTGTTATGATGCAGCAACATCTGCAGATAGTCACTGAACGGGCCAGGCTGAGCGGCTAGGTCTCATGTTATGGGAAAGATTACACCCTGATCATCAAACTTTTGGCAGGATTGTGCCTTGTAAAAATCACTCCCGCTGGAAGTTTTGAGGCAGAGTGTCTAAATGAAAGCCTAACTTTTTCAGGAGAAGGAAGAGGGGGAGTTCAACCATCCACAGCAGCAGCACTAACTTGGGTTTTCTTTTTTCATTGTTAAATGGATGCATATGCTGGAGACGCTACAAAGGAATTTGCAAGTTTGTCAGGTTTCCCAGGAATGTCTTTGGCAGGTCTTTGTCTGGAACGTTTTCTGGAGACTGGAACACTTGTGCTCTGTATGCATATGTATATCCTGTAAGCTGGTAAGCTCAGAGAGCAAAGAAAGAATGTTGGCCAGATCAGCCTTGGTACACACACAGATTTCACACTTCCCAGCCTGTTAGCCCCACTTCTTCCCTCCTGGCCAGTTGTTACTGCAAATTCAAATCTGTACATAAAATGAAGGTGCTAAAGCTAAATGGGGTGTGGTCAGCAAGATGGCCTGGGTAACAGAAGGTGGTTCTAGAAAAATCTGTTTGTATTACATGACTTCCTCATGGAGTTTGTAGTGGTACATTTTGCTACACTGTTCAGGCAGTGGTTGTGTGTGTGTCTTATCTGTGATTTGGGGTTTCCTTTGCCTCTTAAGAGGCAGGTTAAGATTGTGTGATTCCCCCACCCCCCCCCCCCCCCCCCCCCTGGGATAGCCTGTTGGGTTCCAGTATCTCGATGCATTAAGGAAAGCAAGGCAGCTGGACTATTTCCAGCAGTACTGGCAGACATGCAAGCTGTGTTAGACCAAGTCATGCTAGCCTGTCCTGGATCCCAGAAGTACCTGGGAGCTCTGTGGTAAAGCTCAGAAAATGCAACACACGCTAGGAAGAGGACAGGTTAACTGTGGGTATTTATATTGTTGTAGCATCTAGTCAGTCATCTCTGAAGGAAGAAAAATAACTAAAAAAATACAGAAAAAATTCTTTTTTTTTTTTCCTCCACATGGCAAGTTCTTAGCTCTTCCCTTCTGTTAAAGATTTCATGCATCTTGAAAGCCTTAGGGGTATCTGTGTTTGAGGAAGGCTTGGCAAGTGAAAATACTTGTGACTATGGAAGCCAGGTAATGAAAGAAAAAGCACATTTCATTTACAAGCTATTGGATAACATTGGTGTTGCTGGATGAACAGTAAGTAATAAAATGGAGTATTAGGGATTGACTGAAGAGTCTTGAAGGAGTCAAACTGTATAAACTTATGGATACATATGCTTACAGAGCATATGGGTAAAAATAGATTGAAAGGCAAAGGAGAACACACTACAAATGATGAAACATTTTGCACATTTTCAGTTTTCAAGTGGAATGGTTCCCTATTTGAGCTCATGATACAGCGTCATCTTGTCCTGTTTGACTCATCAAAATTTAAAGATTCTGGCCCAATCCTAAGGCAGAGGAGTAGCGATCTTTTGTGTATCTTATCATGATCCTTGTCTAATCCTTCTTGAAACAAAAAGGTTTCTCAGTTAACAGTTTATTCATGTATGCTGTTGCAACCTGTTGATAGGGTGCATTGTGCTGAGAACTTTGTCTCCTCCTGCTTCTGACTGTGAAAATTTTATCATTTTGAAAGCTTTTTGGAAGAGACGAAGTAGGCCTATGGTTACTGCATTCTTTTGGCATATCTTTTAGGCTTGACATGTGAAATATAGCTTGAGCTCTGGACCCCTTTTCCTCCTCATCAGTCAGAAAGATCCAAATGGAAATGTGAGATGTGTGAACTGTGGAGGATGCAGTGTGGCTCCAAGTAAGAGAAATGATCTTTAGACTTTGTACATCTCCAATCTCCACCACTTTTTAGGCAACAAGATATGACTGGCTTCTGCCAGAAAAGTGCTAAAACTGCCAACTGGAGGCAATTTGTAGTGTATTGCTTGCTGTAACATGTTGACCAGTGAAACTTTGGATCTGCTTTTCAGGATGTTGGTAATGAAAATTTAAGTCACTTTTTCACTGCCTGCCAAGAGGGCCAGAGTAACAACTTCTAGTGGTGATGTGTCCCTGTTCACCCTGGTTGACTCCTACAAACTAGCAAGAGAAGCATTCAGGCTTTCAGGAGACTTATCCTGAATCTGTAGAGGCTGATCTACAACATTCATTATTATTATTATTTTCTTTTTCTGATTGTTATAATTGATGGCTTTAGCTTATTTCAACCATTAGAGAAGATCAAAAAGAAAATACTAACTTTATTATAGAAAATGATTATTGAATATGATAATGGGGAACTCTTGAAGGACTAGTATAATGTGGATCAGAAAAGTGAAAGATATTAAGCTCTTTTTCTTATTGTTGCTTGTGATTTCTCAGAAGTTCTATACAATGGATCTTTGTCTATAGGCTGCTATTAATTGGAAGTAAATTCTATCCTGAAGATTTTATTCCTATCTATACTTGGAGAGTTCATATTTCATATCGAATTTTTAAAGCAGATTAATGAAAACAAACCTCTCAATTCCTATATTCAGCACTTTGGAGTATCATTCCGTGCTGTGGCCTTGCTTTCAGTCTTAAAGTTTTTCCAGAAATAAATTTCTCGGAATAAGGCATGACCATAGAAATCAGTTCTTTTAACCTGATGTGTCTCTGCTGGCAAGGCCAAGTGTATTGCAGTCATAAACTTATCTTGTAACATTTAAAAATAAAAATAAATGTAGAAAAGTATTTCAGCATTATGCATTTGTCTTTTGGCTTACTAGAGTTATATTGAAGTAAATATAACAGTACATATATGTACTGTTTCTAACACAGCTCCCTATTGATATGGCTGTGACAACCCACATGTTCTTCTCCCCTCCCCCCATTTTTTCATGCTGTATCATAAATAGAAGTACATCAAGTGGGTTCTTTTTCTTCTGTGAGAAATTTTTGGGATTTACTGTATCATGGTGTTCTTCAGTCAGCATGTTCCTTTCAGCTTCTGACATCTTTGCTGCCCCAATCAGTTTAAAAATTGTAGCAAAACTTTATGAATCTTTCTGTCATGAGAGATATTAGCTGTGTATTGTCTTGCCTTTTACAAGGTCCACAAAGAATGTGTAGATGTGACAAGAGATGTTTGAAAATTGGGATGTTTGAAGTGTGCAATGCAGCCCACACAGGTCTCCTGTCATACTGTCAGTGTCAGGAAAAATACTCTCAAGTCAATCACTGCTAATGAAAAACAGGAATCTTACCAAACAGGAGGATTTGAACCCATCTTGTTGCAACTCAGTTTGAAAACTAACTTAATTCTTATAGATCCACACCATAAACCACCTTCTCTGTTGGGCCCCACTAGCCTTTCTTGGTTTTGGAGAGATTTTTTTATTTGTTTGATTTTGCTTCATTAGTACTATTTCTGAAGCTACAAGCTCTTCTGTAAGGATATTTTGGTCCAGGTGCTCTACATTACGTTTTACAACCAAGTACCAACTGATTTGCTCTGTGAAGGGAAGAATGCAGTTCCATCAGGTGCACAGGAAGACCAGGAAATGAAGCCACTGCTGAGCACAGATGTGTTGGGAGTGCCTCAGTAATCCTCCCAAACAACATCCTGGCCAGCTAATTATAGCAGCTGACATGTCTCAAAGCTGTCACAGTAACAAGCAGTAACACCTGTCTGGGTGGGCTGGGTGCAGCTAAACCTTATATTCTTGCTGGTGTTCTCTCTCTCTTTCTGAATCCTTTGCCTGTTTTTAATCCTGCTGTAGTTTAAACATCTGTCTATCAGGAATGTGTGAAATGTTGCTATTACCTATTTGCTCACCTGCTTACAAAGACAACTTTCAAATTAACAATGATACATTGATACAATGATCATTAAAAAGAAAAGCATGACACGGTAATAGAGGAGGATTGAGGTGGTATTTCGTCAGACTAAATGGTTCTTGGCATCAAGATGATGAGGAGAGAAAATTGGATGAAGTCATCCTCATTTCACAGGTTGGATGTGTTAGTGAAGTTGTGATCACACTTGCTGACAAGCTAAGAATTGTATACAACCTATTTTATTTACCATGTTGCCTTCTGTGTTTGCATCATTTACCATTCTTCCTTCTTTTCAGACAATGAATTCTTTGTGACCAGCAACTGCCATTGTTAGGTATTTGTATAGCGCCTGGCACAATCAGAGCTAAGTCTAATTTGAAGCTTTCTGTTACTGCAATGAAGATGCTTTAAATTTTAATTAAATTCTACAGAACACAGTGACATTTCTGAATTTAATTAAAATTAAGTTCTGTAGAAGGGAGAGGTAGAGGCACCAAAATGACACCTAATACTATTTTCCATGTAAGGTGGATAACACTACCCATTACTAAACTTGCCTGATATTGTCCCACTGTAAGATCATGTCTTTAATTGCTTATAGTGTTCTGGAACTTTATTAATTTGAATTAATGTTTTCAATGCTTATTGTTCGGTTTTCAGAACACTTCAAGGAAGGTGAAGTATTCCAGCCAAAACCAAGGCTGGATTAAAAAGATATTTTGTGCATTTTAATATCTATAGAACTTTTCTTTTAAATCTCTTCATCTCCCATGCTTTGAAATAGCAATTTAGAGTTTGATATAGCAAATGTACACCTAACATGATTTTTGTGCGTTTACTTGTGCGAACATAGTTCTTTGTAAGTGGTTGTGTGAGCAGTTTCTTTAATGTTTGGTTGAGTTTTGGTTTGAGTTTTATATCCAAGGTACTTATGCTTTTGTGTTGTGCCTGTATGTTTGTATAAAGAGGAGTAGAGATGGGACAGGTGTATGTGGTTGGCTTACTGACACAGCTCACAGTGGTTGGAGAGATACTCTGGTCTATGCTCAGTGTAATATAAGCTTTTAGCTTTTGATCAGTGTGTGTGGAGTTCATTTTTCACATGGCAGGAACTTTACTTTGGGATTTTTGCCCCATCTTTGTCCTTTTCTTCGTCTGTTCTTCTGTGATTGGAAGGGTTGTAATTTTCATGCTGGCCCCTGAATTCATCTCAGGCATGGTGGATGTTGGTGTCATCTCTCACTGCTTTATGCAACTAGCACAGTGTTTTTGCATTTGAATATTCCTGTTTTCCAGCAGTTTCACTTCTCTTAGTACATACTCTATCCTATTTACTTAGTGATACCTTTATCTCTTTTCTTGGCTTTTAATTGTTTCTGATAGTTTGTTTGGGTTTGTTTTGTTTTGTTTTGTTTTTTGGTTGGTTTTTTTTGTTGTTGTTGTTGTTGTTTTTTGCCTCTTTAGTTAACAAACCTGGACTTGGCAAGTGGAGCTGTAAGCAAGGCGAATGCAGCTGCCATACAGAGCTACTGGTCACCACTCAACAAAAGAGGGTCACTGTGGCCTGTTCAGTCAGACACTCACAGAGATGACAAAAGATTTGTCCCTTCAGAAGTCAGGTAAGTCAAAATTGCTGCTCTAGCTTTTTGAAGGATGCAATCACTCAGGACCTCATTTGTAATTTATGTTTGGCTTCTTGCTCAGATGCAGGAGTGTGTCCAGAGAAGGGCAACAGAGCTGGTGAAGGGTCTGGAGCACAAGTCTGATATGGAGCAGCTAAGGGAGCTGGGGTTGTTTATCCTGGAGAAAAGGAGTCTTGGGGAGCGGGGGCCACAATATTGCTCTGTACAACTCCTTGCAAGGAGGTTGTAGCAAGGTGTGTGTTGGTCTCTTCTCCCAAATAACAAATGATAGGACAAGAGGAAATGACCTCGAGTTCCATCGGGGGAAGTTTAGATTAGATATTAGGAAAAATTTATTCACCAAAAGGATTGTCAGGTATTGGAACAGGCCAACTAGGGAGGTGGTGGAGTGACCTGAGGGTTTTTAAAATGTGTAGATGTGGTATTAGGGACATGTTTTAATGGTGAGCTTGATAGTGTTAAGGTTAACAGCTGGACTTGAGGATCTTTTCCAGCATAAACAATTCTATGATTCTAAGGGCTTAGTAATGGTTCCTCTCAGGTCTAGAAACTAGCCCTATGAAAATAGCTATGTTCCCAGAGCTGTCAGGTTCATGGTGAAATAAGGGCATAGATGGACATGGTGGATGAAAAGGAAATGTCTGTTTTTCCTTAAACATTTCCTGTCCCTGTATCTATAAGTTTAGGTTTGCTGGTGTTGAGACATGTATGCAGAGTACAAACTTAGACCTGATGCTGCAAAAATCTCCACTAAATCCTAATCTTCATGCTTTTTCTATGAATATCAAGTTTAGATTGTTCAAAGAGCAGTGTTTATCAGAGTTTCTTTTCCAGATATCTTCTTTATATTCCATATTAATTCTGGGCATTGGAATTTATATTTATGGCTTATACACTCTTTGGAATCAGGGCAGAGGGCTGATTCTGCAGTAAAACCATTCTCCCTGTGATTCAAAGAGCAGCAAGATTTACTTGCACTGAATTCTGAATCTTGGAAGCCAAGAACAAGGCAAACTTGCTGCAGTAACCAGGCTGGAGTACAAGCCCAAGACTGCTGGAGATTTGAGTTCTTTTGCCATTCCAGTAAATAATGTTGATTCCTTTGCCTAAGTGTTCATTTTTGTCTTTTAAAACAGAATAATAAAGCAGAGCTTCTCCAAGACATGAGTTTAGGTTTGGAAAGCACTGTGTACATGAAAATACTGATTTTTATCACTGGTGCCTGAATGCTACTGGAAAATGGAGGGAAGTGAGAGATGAGAAAGACAAGCAGTGCAGAAGGCATGTGATCTGAGAGGTGATCCTTTCCCAAATGGGTCCTTCAATAGAAAGATTGTAATGGGATTTGGAAAGCTCAAGTAAAATTGTTCTTATTTCATCAATCACTACTTTTCATCCTGCCTAAAGAAGAGGAATGTGAGAAATGAATTCCTGGCCTGTTTCTGTTCCAGCACAATGTTTGCCTCAGGGGTTTACAGTTATTGAGAGAAGTGGTGGTGATTCTGCTCTTGGATCCCATCCAGGCAAGCTATTACCTAGTCCAAATAAAGAACCTATCCAGCAGGTGTAAAGTGCCTTCCCCTCCTACATGGCTTGGGAGAGCAGCAGCATGCAGACTGTCCTAGAGCTTCCATTCCCTTTTCAGCTCTGTTTGCACCTTTGCATGGGCTCACAGACAGCTGCAAATCCCACCACTAATGCCCAGAACTCCACTCTGAATGACTTCCAGGGTGGTGCCTCATCTAGCATTGTGTGCATAGTTTAATGCCTTTAGTTAAAGTTTCTGTTTTATTTTGTACAACAATCTGAAAATACTTCAGAATTTTCCAGTCACAACTTCAAACCTTTTACAAGGCATTTAGTCTTTCATTACTTTAATTGCTCTGTTTTTATCCTCAGAACAAGACTCAGAAAGATGCCTTAAGGCTGACTCCCTATTGAATTATTTTATCTTCATGGCTGCTTTTATTGAATGGCCAAAATACTGGGAGTTAAGAGTTTTGTGTAAATCTAGAAATGAAAAAAAAATTATTGAGGCAATGCTGGATTACTTGGTCTGTGAACTTGTGTTTAATGAGAGAGTTCCAAAAGGAATATCAAGGTCACGATATATGGAGATGACTAACTTGTATTGTAAATGCCTTTTTTTGCTACTTGATTGGTTACATTGGAGCAAGTAATTCATAGAGGGTCATCTGATGGGTGTCAGCCTGTGCTCAGTGCTGGATGACTGAAGAAAAGCTTCCTGTTTTGTTCCATTGAGATCCTTGTCTATCAGTTGCAGAATTCAGCAAGGATGGAAATGTTCTGTAAATGGGTCTCTTATCTGGCTTGCACTTAGCTCCAGTTCAAACATCTGTCTCTGCAGTGCAGTCTCACAAGACCTTTTGTATGCCTCTGTGGTAAATTTAAGCTGTTTTAGTGCTGCTGAAGTTTGTTAGAAAATTTTGGTTTGATGCTTGCAAATCGGAAGGATTCAGGCTATTCTTTTAGACAAATCATCTTCCCCTTTAATTCCCACTCTCCCAGTAGTGACTTATCTAAATGTATCTTAAAAGAACTTACCCTTTCTTTTGTTGATTCCTTTTCTTTGCATAAGGTAAGGTGCCAAATTAGTAGTCTGCTTGCCAAAAGACAAAGGAGGTCTTGGGTTTGTAACACAGAGACCGAGAACAATTCTAGATATGTTAAAATGTTATTTTATAAATCTGCACTGCTGTGCATTTTGAGTTTCTTTTCGAGCCACTTTCTATAAGCATTTGCACTGTTTTCACTCAAATGGTGGCCTAGCCTGTTGCTGCACCTCAGACAAAGAAGTCTGCACAGCTGCACAAGAGGTGAAATGTTCCAAGTTGTATGTGGCCTTACTTCTGACTGCTGTGACATGATTATCAACTTTTGCCACATTTGCTGCAGACCTGCCTTTGTTGCTCTCTGTGTATCAATGAAGTTATGCCAAATCTGTTCTATCCTTCTTTAATCCTAGTTCTGTCTCAGTGCCCTCTCTCTCAGCTTCTCGCTCAATCCATTGGGCAGGTTTGTCACTCCTTCACATTGTGCTGTAAAAGGCATGAAATTTGATTACGTGTTTTGTAGTAGAATTATTAAAGATTACCATATATAATTCTTATCACAATTTTAGTAATGTAATCCAAGGACAACAACCATGAAAGTGATTCCTCGTTTTCCAGTGAAACTACGAGTCCACTGAAGCCAAGACCATGCTAGACCTGCTCTTGAAAAAGCGTTCTCCTGAAAGCATTTTTGGTTTCATAATAAAGGTAAAAAAATCAGGTGTTTAACAGAATGGAACTTGTTGATTCAGAACATAAACTAGCTTTGAAGTACCTGTTAGCAAATAGCTGTGTAATCCCTAGTTGTGGGGACAGTAGATGGAGGTTAGTAGAGGTTTCTGACTCTGGAATTTGCAGCTGTTATGCCACTTGTTTTTTGAAAAAGACAGTGGATTTTGTCCCAAAGTATTACTTGGGCTCAGCAGGTCACTAAATCTCTAAGACCTGGACCAAAACTAGCAATAAAGATTTCTTTCTAGCTGGTACAGATTTCTATGTTTTCAGTGGGCACCTTGGGTTCTGCAGCAACCATCCTTGCCTGTGTTCATCTTGTAGAATTCATAGGGGCAGTAAATTGGCAATTCAGCAGTGAAATGGTCAGTGTTTTCTGAGATCTCTGTTTCATTAGCTTCTCGCTCTTTCATGACATATATCTCAAACCTGAAGACCGACCTCGCACTTCTAAACTGCCCAGCATATTTTTATCTTGGATTTTCTGACAGGCTTACCTAATTTGGTTAGGGCAGCCAGGCAGGCTTCCTTGTCATCAGTCAGAGGATAGAATGGCAGTCAGATATTTATTAGAGAGCCTATGAAGGACTACTGCAGTCAGAAAAGGGATTCTCCTGTTTTCATTGCTTGACATATCTGAAGTGCTTCTTAGCTCATCATTTCTGCCAAGGTGCTCAGGTTCATCAAGAAATTGTGTTTCTTTGGTAGACTTGTCTAGTGTAAATTTATATAATGGTCTGGTGTAAATTTATATAAATGCATGCTTTTTCAAATTTTTTTCTGGTATCACTCTCAGTGATAGTAATAGCAACAGTTCTCACACAGGCTCTGTGCACATATCTGCTGTATGTCCAGGTTCCCAAACGATCTCTGTTTTGGGTATTTTAATTTTTATTTTTCCTTGCCTAGAAGGATCAAATAGGGTGGAAAACCAGAAGATGCTGTCTAGACATTTATCATCTCAGATACTCCTGGAGCACATTGCATATATTTGCTGCTCATGCACAAATCAACAACATAGGTGCAGGAAATCCAGTACTACTTAAAAAGCTTCCTGTACCTGCTCTAATAGAAAATATGTATTAATTTATATCCCAAAAACTCTACAGCAAAATGATTGTACACTCCGCTCTCTTGCACCCCCCAGCTCACAAACTAAGGTTGCTGTGCTGCATCCCCTGACAGACAGTCTCCCAGATCAGGACAGTCTCCCAGGATCAGATCTTTTTAATTGCTGGCCTTCCTTAGCCTTGACTGTGTAGTGGATATCCTGATTCCCCACCTAGACCCTACTACTTCTTCATGCCAATTTCTTTTATTGCTAGGGGTACATGTACTATGTGTTCTGGGTTTCAGATGCTCTGATCACACCAAGTGTATATCCTTTGGACTTGTGAGGAAAAATCCCAGGTCTCTTTTGAGAGTTTTCTCTGAGCTGGTGTATTTGGCTTCTGTAGTTTCACTGAATCTTTGAGTTTTGCCAGAAAGACCCCAGACAGCAGTCACCAGCTAATTATGGTTCACTGGTCTCAATCCTTTGTGTCAAAGGGGCAGTTGGCTGTGTTTGACATGAAGGGAACGTGAAAGTGGTTTTGTTGTTTCCTCAGTTCTTATTTTACATTTTGGAGCTGAGGAATGTGGAATAAGAGGTCACACTTGGACCCTGACTAGACAGGTTCTGAAAAGCAATGAGAAGAGGGAGACTGAGATAGACAAAGGATGTGCAGGATGATTCTTACAAGGATAGACAGGTGAGCAATTGATGGGACAGTCTTGCTTTTTGCATGACTCTTGAGCTAGACTAGGGTGGGCTTAGCATGGCAGAAGCAGCATGGGTGTTGCAGTTGGGGCTGTGGGAGAGAGTTAACTATGTATGGACTTGCAGCTAGAAGTAAGGATGAGAATTCCTTGGGATGTTGGCAGCTAACGCCAAGTTTTTATAAGAATGAATATCTTCTCTATGTTACATATGCATTACCTTGTAGTTCTGGGTTGATGGTAACGTTGTTCTCTTCTGAATCATTTTTTCAAGCTCCCCGCAGTTTCTTGCAAAGTGGGAGCTACCTGACTGCTCTCTGGTTCTGCATTTGCCAAGTGTTTAGAGCCTATTTGTTTGCACAGCATCTAGATGTAAGGTAACTTGAAAGCTCTGCTATGCTGATGCCTTTGGAGGAAATGAAGGGAGAAAGCAGCAAGCATTGAGGGTTACACAGTAGGCCCTCAGTTCAGTCTGAGCAAACTGCAGTGACCCTAACACCTCCCTGGCTAAGCACTACAGAAGTGACAGAGCAGCAGCAGCCCAACAGCACTGAGTCCAGCCCTGTGCTAGCATAGCCACATGCCTTTTCCTTGTTCCCCACGGTGCTAGTTGTTTTCTCTTTTCTCTTTACTTTAATGCCTGAATTAGTTCAATTTCTTTATTTGAGGCAGAGAAGTAATTGAGGTTGGGTTCAGTGACTTTTCTGTGACCTCTGTCTGCATCACCTCAGCAGCTCTGTCATGCTGATTGTACCTGCAGTCCTCGAGAGGCAGCATTTCTGAGAACTCCAAATTTGGGGTTTTATTACTTCCTATTCAGAGGAGGTTTGAGGAGGGCAGGTGAAAAATGGAACTACTGCCTGGGTAGCTGTACATTTCTGCAAGTCACCCTGTTTCCAGGCTGTGCATGTTCTTCTTCTCCCTGTGCATCCTTGCATATTTGTGCCTGTAACTTCTGCCTCAACACCCTCTTACCTTTAGTTGTTGTTTTTTTTTCCACACATGTCTTCCAGGGTCACCAGTGACAACTTGTTAAGTGTGGAAGTGAATTGGCTGACTTCAACTTCAGAAATACGTGGCTCGCCTTGTATTTTTTTTTTTAATATATATATTGGTCACACTAAGGAAACTTGTGTTGTCAGGGCCAATTGCTCTCCATCCTGCTTGGAACTCGCTCTGGTCCTCAGCACCATGGATTGGCACAGTCCTCAAGGATCCCTGCTTCCCACAGCTAGGCCTTGGCTGTGTCTGTGTGGAGGCTCCAGGAGAGGAAAGGCGGAAAGCTCGTGACTTGCCCAGACAGTCTGAGGCCTGGCCCTGCAGCCTCAGCTCCCCAGACGCTGTTGAGTCGGACTTGGCTGGCAGCCGCCGCACTGTTACTTTTCCGAGGTAATAAGTGAGATTAATCACAGGACCCTTTCCAGAGGCAGAGGAGGTTTGTGCTGTGTGCAGGGAGACCGTAGGAGCCAGTGCTGGGGCTGTGAGCTGGAGGCGAAAACTGGGGCCTCATAGCTGGGCAGAACAGGGCACACCAGGGGAGTTGTGCAAGTGTGGCCTCTCTACTCAGCTGCTTCTGGGAAGCACTGCTGGAGCTGCAGCCTGATGCCTCCCCTGGATGGGCCCTGGCTGAGCACAGGGGGCACAGCGTCTGCATTGCCTTTGTCTGCTGGCCTTGGACAATTACATTTTCTGCAAATAACTCTGAAAATTTGAGGGGGACCAGGCTTCTTTTTGACTGCATGACTTCCAGAGGAGATATGAGGATTTTCTCTACTATTCCCTACAGTATACTATGGAGAGCAAGCAGCCCATGTTGATATGTGAAGGGGAGTGAACGTCTCCCAGTCCAATACTGCAAAATTATTTTGGGTTTCCTCTTTTCAGCTGCCTCCACAAACTGACATTACCCTAATATAAACACAGGATTTGCTATCCGGGACTAGGCTGCTAATCTTTTCAATTCTCCCCATCCTCTGCTTCAGAGCAACTATCTCCACCATCATCAGTACAGAAAATATTCTGATGGGCAACAGGGAAATTCCCTTTCCGAGTGGGAGATAGATTTTGCCCTGTAACAGCTAACAGCTGGCATGTAGTTCTTGCAATACTTTGTTCTGTGTACTCTAGTGTGGGTATTATCATTAATCATATATTTTACCTTCTGCAAAAAATGTAGTCCCATTGAGTTGTAACAGTGAGTTCCACAGGTGGTGCATATTATGCAAAAGTTTCCTTTTTTAGTTCTTTTGCAAAATTTGCCAAAAGTCTCTGTACCTGTAATAAGATCACATGAAGGCAAACAGAAATGCTTGGTTTATTTTCTGCACTATTTGTTCTCTGTCTTCTTATCATCTCCCTTCTTTTTTGTCTCTCTAAACTAAACAGTTCCATTCTTTTCAAATTCTAAATGGAAATCTTCCTGGACCTCTAATAATTGTCTGGCTATCTTTATAGAGATGACAAGAAATGAAAACAGTACATCAGGAAGGGGTGAAACATTCGTTTCATGTAAATAACACTAGCGTATCTTTAATTTCTATCTCAATTTACATATAGCAATATCTGGTTGGCTTCTGACCAGGCTAAACACTGAGTTTTTTATTAATATGCAGTTGTTTTTCTTTGATTTTTACTGTGAATGTCGAACTGAGCAACAGGTATAAGTAGTTCATTTTTATTCAGGGATTTTGTTTTTTCTTTCCCTGTTCCTTCTAGGCATCTCTTCTTTTCCTGCACCAGTGGATTTTGTTGGCTGTGATGGAAGCTTGATCTTTTCTGTTCTATTAAACACCTCATTCAATATGGAACAAGTTGAAATCTTCTAGTGTCTTGCACTACTTGACTCGTTCCCCCAGTTATCCCTGATCTTGGAGGTCTTTGAAATACACTGTTATCAGTTCTAGATATTTCATGTTGCAAAGTGACCAGCACACCTTCCTTTCCTCTGCATTTATTTCAACCTCCCATTCACCATTAAAATAGTTGTTTTCTGGAGTGGTTTTCAGAGGGTTAATATGCCTGTAGTTCTCATGGGGGAGATCTACTCGGCTCCTACTCTGCTCCATTCTTGTAGGAATGAGGGGATCCTATATTCTGGTGCTCTGTAGGAGTGGCTTTGGCTACAGCAGCCTTCCTCTCTAAAGGAGTTCTGAAAGGGTTACAAGGGAGCCTTGGCTGTTTCTTTGAGCTATTTGGAAAGGATGGGCCTCAGACAGCTTGGCAGGAACCTGAAGCCCTGTTTTTTCCAGCCCAGCCCTTCCTTCTGCACAGAGTTGTCAGGGAATCCCACGAATGTCTGGTTTTTCCCCTTTCCTAATTCTTTAAACAATATTTTTATCCATCTGTGACTCTTCCTCACACAAGGACCTCAAATTTTATCCATTGATTTACCTTGCACGTAGTAAAGTATAAATGAAAGCTGTGCTACCATGCCATAGCTGTTGGAATGAGTTCAGAGTTGTGCAGCTGAGAAGGGCATTGGGAAGTTTCCCAGAAGAATGTCCTTTCTGGCATTGATCTTAGGGCAGGGCCATCTGGCCTAAGAACAAAGGGATTGAGTGGGCCCATCTTTGAACTGTGCTGCTCCTATGTGTTACAGTGAGGCACTCTGAAATCTTGGGGCTGCATATTCTGTATCCTCCCTATCAGGCATACAGAATGCTGCTTTGTAGAAATGGAAATCCCCTTTAAGCCAGATTTATGAAAGACAAGGTAGGATTAGTGACTTTTCCTTCATTTGCCTCATGCTCTCCAGGACTATTCTGAAGTTGAACTTATTGTGAATATTTTGGAGATTTCCAAGTCTGCCCTGTACCTTTTCACTTCAAGAAAATGGAGGTGTAGTGGGTAATGTGAGCAGGGAAGTTTGGTTACTCATGAGAGCAAAGGTCTTGAACAGCTGTGTTGAAGACCTTGGTGTTGTACAGCTGAGGAAGAGAAATTGAATTAGGATTATATGGCTATCTCAGTAAGCCTGTCCAATGCTGGGAGTAGGGTGTGGTCTGAGTTCCATGTAGAAGGACTTCCAGAAGGCAGCCCTTCTTTGGGGCAGTCTGTGGACAACCCTACAAAGTCAGCAGCCAAAGGGCCTGGAATCAAGCTCGGTTGGGTTGAGGCTTTCAGTGACCAAGTACAAATGCCAGAGTGGGAGGTAGCAAAAGGGGCCAAAGGGTTTTCCTTCTTACTAGGCTTTGTTTTGGAGCTATCTTCCATTGTACAGTGAGCCTTTCACCAGTAATGCACGTTCATATTTTCCATCCAGACCAAGGTCATGCTTTAGCTTGGCTTTTTCAGGAGGAACAATCTTTTTGGTGTTTTGTACTGTGGTATAAATGGGAAATCCCTGCAAAAGCACGAAGAAACCCCTTTCCTGTCCCTGAAACTGTTAGTTGGCCTTTCCTGTGAAGATTCTGCTTTCACCCAATTTTCCCCTAGCTTTCTGACTGGTAAAGTTTTGTAGCTGACACCAGAGCTTGTGAATTGCATGCTGTTGGCACTATGTCAGTGTTTGTTGGGGAAGATGAATCAGGGAAACCTTACAAATATGATTGCTTAGCAAAAGATTCTGAAAATATGAAACCTATAATCGAAATAGAAATGAAAGCTTGCTTTGAGTTGTAGGATACTGAGCCTTAGTTACTATATAACCTGAAAACAATAGTCTAGCCAGCTGAAGGAGAATCCCTCTTGATTGAACAATACCCTTCTGCTGACTAAGGAATCCAAAGGTCAATGTAGCAAAAGAGAATAGTCTAAAGAGTAGTTTTTAGAGTTTAAAATATAACACAGTATGGTAATGTAGTAGTTCTTATAGGCTATGTGTAGATTCTATAGGGTTTTGTGTCATGTACTGGTTGGTTAGTGTAAATTAGAATATTCAACACAAAAGGAGATATAATGTATTGTAACAAAGACCTTGCTCTCTGACTCTCCTCCTCTCTTGCTCTCTCTCTGACTCTCCTCCTCNTGACTCTCCTCCTCTCTTGCTCTCTCTCTGACTCTCCTCCTCTCTTGCTCTCTCTCTAGCTCTCTTGCCCCTGCGCTCCAACCCCTGCCACCTCTCTTTGGCTCTCTTGCTCTCTCCTCTCTTACCTCTTACTCTCTTGTTCTCTCTCCCTCACTCTTTGGGACTTCCCTTCAGCCGAGGCTGGTGGCTGAAGGCAAGGCCCTTTTTACCCACGACCCTTGCAATAAAACCACATGTTCTAGAATGTCTCAAGTTGGCAGAGTTCCCTCTCCCTGCCGTCCACGGATGTTCCTACAAGTGTTATTCTCTGGGGTTTCTTTGGGCTGCAGGTATCAAGCAGCAGCTGTTTGTGAACCATACAGGGATACAGTGTTTAACAAGAACGCCTTTTGAAAAAGGGGAAGGGAAAAATGTAAAAAAGTCAGGATTATTTCAGTTCCGCTGTATGTGGTGACAACTTTGCTCGGTGATCCTGTACAGTAGGTCCTAGGGGTAGGTATGTTGTATAATCTGAAGAAGTTGCAACAACCAGAGCTCTACTGTGGAGCACCAACTTTTTTGTTTAAGGAGTAGTGTGGCTTATAATAATGAGTAACATTTTTGGTTACTAGTACTTTTTTAGTCTCTATTCAGCACTGGATACTATCAGCCATTGAGTAGTTAGACCAAAATGCTCTGTGTAAGAGAACTTTGATTGGTAACGAGCAAAAAAGCTTGCTCAAAAATGCTTGTTACTGGATTGTCTAGAACCAGAGCCAATTATAAGAATTTGTAAATTCAAATCCAGCCTCATGTTAAGGCTGGACTTGCAGTGTCAGGATGGAAATGTCAAGAATCCTTTATTACAAGCAGTTATTTCTAGGATTTCATTCTGTAACAGTAGTTGAAAGATATGTTCTTTAAAAAACGGCAGGGGAGAGTGGGCAAAAAAAGCTAGGTAGTGCTAAAAAATACCAGTTTCTAGACACTCTCCTATTGCACACATGGCATTTTTATGAATATTTCTTATCCAGGAACTGTTCACAGCAAACCAGGTGGGGAGATGCCAGGCCAGCCTGGCTGATTCAAATCTGTTTAAAACTGGCACTGAGACAGCAACCTTTAGTAAAAGGAATTTAAAACTAAGAGTGCTCTGCTGGATGGTTGGGCATGTGAACAGGCTCCCAAGGGAAGTGGAGAGCCTGCCAGAGTGTTTGAACAATACTCTTGGGCACACAGTGTGACTCTTGGGGTGTCCCCATGCACAGCCAGGAGTTGGATGTCAATGATCCTTGTTAGTCACTTCCAACTCAGGACATTCTGTGATTCTGTGTTGCTTGGCTTCTTTGCTTGAATTTCAGATTACATCTGACTCAGTGTGTGTCTTCCACTCCCCTTTCTATCTTTCTGCTCTCTGGCACATGGGACTTAGCTGAAAAGTTAGTCAAAGAAGGTCTGGCAGTGCTGTACATGCTATTGGCAGCTGTCTGTCAGGGATACTTTGCCTGAGCAAGATTCATCCTTTAAAGCAAAAGGGCTGTGACTTTCAAAGTCCAAATCTTTTGTATGCATAAAGATTTCTTTATTTACTTGCTGCTGGAAAAAAAAAGTTAGAATCTTCTCTGTGAAGAATGTAGCCATGAATGGTTGGGCCATGAATGTCCTCAGTGCTGAAAATTTGAGTTTTCTCAAAATTCAGCTGAAAAAATTTTCACTTTTGGTAGACCAACTAAAAAGGACAAGGAAATCTCAAGTCTGGACCATCTACTTCTTTTTCGATATTGGAATAAAGATGCTGCTGGATAAAGAGGTGTCAGCTTATCTTCATTTAGCATTTTGAAAAGTAGAAGATGCAGAGACTTGAAATTGAGTGAGTTTAGGAATATTTTTTCTTGGTACTGGTACTTAGTTCAGAAAAACTTTTCACAGTCAAATTCTGAATTTCAAATGAGAATATTTCATTTACTTACTAAAGACAATGTACTCCGTAGTGGAGTGACTTTTACTTCCCATTGCAGTTTCCTAAAACGTCTCAAGCTGTGGTGTTAGCAAAAGCTTGAAATAACTTGCTAGAAAGAATGTTCTGTTCAATAAATTTCTGATCTCAGCTCCTCTAGACACTTGGGTGTGATTCTTTGACAGTCTCATGATGCTAAAGATTCTGGCTTCTCTGTATATACCTTGGGATGGATCATAATTTGAACAACAATTAAAGGCTTTCTGATTCAGGCAGTAACCATGACAAAGAGAATACAGTCTCATCTTTTGTGAAGAAATTAGTAAATCCAGCAGTGTATGTGAGAGATTTAAGCTCAGGCCCAAAAGTGATTCTTCATAGAGTCACTGTTCAGTCACAGCAATCTTCCTTTGCTGTTCTTAAGATTCCGTGCTTTGATAAGCAAATCCCTTTCCAATAAGGAACTGTGTATATCATCTCCAGGATATTCTCCAGGAGAATGAGATTTACATTTCTACTATCAGTGATCCCCCTAGCCTTCTGCTTTCAAAATTCCTCACCAGAAAAGCAAGGAAGTTTAGACTTATTGCTTAGGAACAATTCCAATAAAGGCTGCCAATTAAGATTTTTTTGAAACAGGTGTCTTTCATAGAGTTTGGTTTTGCATATTGATAATTTGCTTATCTTTCTTCAAAGCTGAAAAACCTCTAGGAAGAGCTGTGTTTTAATGTGGAATAAGTTTTGCTAAAAAATCAATGGGAATAATAACTTCTCGCTTATCAAAAAGTTCACAAATATTTTAATTTTTTAAATTTCTATAAGTAAGTACATATAACACATTTAAAAGTATTAAGTAAAATAATAGATACTGGTAAAATAATTTTGAAAATCCAGTTTTAATAGTTGGATTCTTCTAGTACATTTAAAGAAACTTTGATCCAATCCATCTTTCGTCATTTAAATATTTTGTTTTTCTATTCAGGACATTGTTTGCATAACTGATTTTGCTTTTTTCGAAGGTCAGAGTCATGTTTTCATTAGTTTCTGAAATACCACTTTCCTACTGTTGATAATAATGTGAGTGATTTAAATATGAAAGTATCTCCCACTATAAAGAGAACAAAATCTATACATCAGTTTCTAGGTTGTTTTGAAGTGTAGGGGACAGACTATGGTTCATGTAGTGCAGAGGTTTTCTCCGTTGATACTTTCTAAATAGAAAAAAAAATGTTAACATTCTATGTTCTCTAAAGTATTGCAGATCCTGAGTATGAGTGTAGACATTACTGAGAAGCACTTCTGTTAAGGGAAGAGAGCTGGATATTTTGCTGTTTGCATGTTTCACTCTGAAATTACCTAAACTCCTGGTATCGTGTAGCACTGTGAATTGTGAATTGTTATGCTTGTTGCTACACAAGGCATATTTGGTTGTGTATTGTTTGTAAAAATCTCACTCTGGTGTTTATGGTGTATGTTGTTTGGTAGCAAAACCGGGTACCGACTACTCCTGTCATTTACTTCGAGGCTTTTTTCTAACACTGTTACCTTTATGTGAGGGCTTGCTTACCGTCTTGTACTCCAGCTGGTCTCTAGAGCCTTAAACACAGCATGAAGGTTAACCTCTTTGCAAATGTTTCTGTTTTTACCTCAAGCCTTCTGGAGGCCATGTTTGGACTTTTATCTGCCGGTACAGCAGATGAATTTTCTCTGAAATGTACCAGTTGTGGCCTTTGAGTCTGCTCTATTTAGAACATTTGCTGAAACATCATGAAAGACATCAAGTATAAAGAAGCAGCATATAATGGAGATTTCTTGATGGGCACTGTTGTTATTTTCTTTGCTTGATGTGTCTTATCTATGATAGGAGGGAAGCTGTGAAAGGACATTGTTCCACAAGTGGCCGGGGTATTTTAGACTGGCCTTTTAAGGGATTAGCATCTGCATTTTTGATGTGTTCATGCTCAGAAGTACATGCAATCACTTGGTGGAATTCCTGGGGTAGAGATTCCATGGTTCCCATCTGTGTTCCTGAGTCTAGGAGCTTCTGACTAATTATACAATTTTCTCTGTACTTGTAGGAAACAATTTCATTTTGGCTCTAGAAAAAGGGATTGGGTTGGAATGGAATATAGGATTGCATAACTTTTTTCATGTTTAGCCGCAAATTCCACAAATGAAAGCTATTGCACTTCCT
Organism: Trochalopteron elliotii; assembly: GCA_024734555.1. Lineage (NCBI taxonomy): Eukaryota > Metazoa > Chordata > Aves > Passeriformes > Leiothrichidae > Trochalopteron > Trochalopteron elliotii. Next base: position 990,429 of record JANPWX010000317.1, read on the forward strand.
CTGAAGATACCTTGGCTTTTGGTTTTCAGAGTCAGTAGAAATACTCAACCCCCATATACAGTCCAAAAAGACCTATCAATTGAAAGGCTTACCCAAAATCTGTCATTAATGAATCCAACAAAATTGCATCTTGGAGGAAACAGCAGCTTCCTAGATGCCTATTCTCAAACCCCCAGGGGAAAACATAGATACAGTATGCAGCTGGGATGACCAGCTGAGCTGGCACAGCTGCATCATAGACTTTTCTGTCCATGCTTGTCCTGGTTTAGGGCAAACCTGGGAGGAAACCTCCTTAAGGGGGCACTCCCTCCCCTCCCCCCAACCGGTTCGGGAAAAAAAACAAAACCTCCTCCGAGAGAAGTGGAAAGAACCCTGTTTATTAAACAGGCAAAACACTCCCTGGCACAATAAATTGAACAATACCCGATGATGCCGCTCTGAAGAGATGACAGATTTAGGAAAGAAGTCCGTCCTGTAGGTGGTTGCTCTGTTTCAGAGCCTCCGGTGCTGGGGAGCATTGCTGTGCAGATCTTGGTGGGTTCCAGATGCAGCCCCCACGGCGCTCCCCCGGGTCCTCAGTCCAGAGAGATTTTTAACAGTTCCAAGGGAAGGCAAAAAAAGGGAAAAAAAACAGGAAAGACAAAAGAAAAAAAACAGGAGGAGAAGGAAAAAAAGAAAGCAAAGCGTCTCCTCCTGCTGCTATCTACGCTAGCTAACTAACTACTGGAAGGAAAAAGCTCTCCTTGTGTGTTGAATTGGACTCTCAAGGCCAGATGGTGGAGGACGGTTTCTAAAAACAAACTGCGTGCCTCTCCCCTCCCCCCAGCTCCCAGGCTTATCAGACGATTGGGATACAAACATCATGTCACCCCAAGACAATGCTGGAGGGGAAAAGGTCATAAATACAGGTGCCTGGTCAAATGGAGATAATTTAAAAGCTTTTTTCCTAGGTGTTGCAAACCAAACTAGTGCTTACACTCTCTACCTCCTATCCTACAGTTGTAGGTAGAGACAGAAATCTCATAAAAATACTTCAGGCAGTGGGTGATCAAGTAAGTTTTGTGCAACTTGAACATTTTCTGCAGACAGGATCTGACAGAGCGGGATCTTTCAATGAATACTGGACAAGTTTGGGAACTGTGTTTTAAAATGTGCTGTCTCATCTCTTGGTACTATACAATATAATTATCTTAACATGCTTTTACTCATCTTCCTCTAATGACAGACTTGGTGTGTCATCAGATGTATCAGTTTCCTGGAGAAAGATTTTGTTTACCCAGTTTACCAAGATAAGCCTGAGCCTTTTCTGTAATTTCAGAGGTTTAATTACAAATTTCCTGTTCTCATTGCTAATTGTTTTCTGTCAGCTGGCCTTCTTGGTCAGCAAGTGTGTTGCTGCCTTTTGGGGAAAAGGAGACAGCTGAACGATTTGGGGCTCTACCATGATTTTCAACTGCACCACCTGTTTTGGAAGTGGTTGTAGGATTGCCAAACACACTAAAATGGTTAAGTGTACCAGCTCCTAAAGAAGCTGAAGGGGAGGAGTGGTACTTGCCTCTGATGGGTTTTCAAAAAGAGCTGAGACTTTGATGTACTGTTTTAGCAGCTGCTAGATATAGTGCCTCAGCCCTATGCAGCACCTGTGGCCCCAGCCTTCATGCGTTGTATTCTTCTTTACACTGCCAGAATGGAGAGAGAAAATAAAATAAAATAAACTGAGAGTATGGGCATTAGCAATAGTGTTGTTTTTGATATATTTTACACTTTGAGTTATAGTGCCTTGTGTCTCATGCCGGTAAGGTACTTTGCACTTAATTGGGCCTATTAGAGTAAGAAGTTTATTTCTTTTCAGCTTTCTTTGCCTTTCTAATTGCTTCTTCCTCACCTCTTCTGTTTTGTGCCTGTTTCCAAAATAATTGTAGTAATTTAGTCTTTTGTTCTGTAATGACCACATAAAGTAGGCAGAGAGTTACATATATGGTGCACCAGAATTCCTTGCTTAGTCTAGAGGGTCTGGATCATCTTTCCAGTAAGGATCGAGGGAGACAGAGAAGTGTGGTGGCTAAACCAAGGCTTCATATAAAACCTCTGTTAAAGCAGGAACAGACAACACTGTGCTATATCTGCTGAAGGTATTTCACTGGGAATTTCCCCTTTACTCACTTAAGTCTTCACTGCCAGAAATAAGATGCTGTAACTCAAAATATTATATGAATATTGAACTTCTTTGCGGTAATGTGAACTCGTCTCTGATTTTGCTTGTTGAAATATTGGTTTACTGGAAATGCTGGAGGCTGAGTTCTGTTTTCAGGTGAAGAGGCAGATAGATCCCAATAGTAGGAGTGGAAGGGCACTGTATTCTGTGTAGTTTAACACAAAGAGGCCAAAATTGTGGTAAACTGGAATGGTCTTTTTTGGCAAGGCAATACACTTCTGTGGTATTTATCTCTGGAGCACAAAGGCCAAAAATATGGGGAGATTCTTGCTCTGCAGCACTAGCTTTTCCAGGTAAGGCTGTATAAATAAATACAAGCCTTTCTAGTATTTTCTTGCAATTCTTTATAATATAATTCTGGTATGTCATCACCCAGGCAATAAAGGGGGGCAGATGGAAATTTTTGGGAAAGAAATGTCACTGTTGGTTTTTTGTCTTTGCTCTAGTGCTGGCTATAGAATTTCTAATATTAAGAATCAATAACACCTAAATCAAAATTAAAGCTGCCATTCTGTTCTGAAGTTTTTTCTTAGGCTGCATGTTAGCTATCAACAAAACCCAACATATTTGCTCTTTTCTGAAAAGTAGTTTCCTCCAGGTAGAGTGTCTCTTGAGGATTCTTATAACACTACAGACCTGGAAAACTTCTGTCACTTTTAGCCCGAGAAAATTATTGCTAGGAATTTATGCTACCTTGGTTGAAATAATAAGCACTTTTATAAAGTACCTTCCATTACCTCTAAGGAAGTTGGATGGAGTGAGGGAAAAATAGCACTTACTTTTTACAATGCAAATACAGTGCTTTGTGGCCTTCAATGAGGCTTGCAATGATTTAAAAAAAAAAAAAGGCTGTCAAACAACTACCATCATACCTCTCATGTTGCTTTGGTGTCAGTGTGCCATGCTGTTCTTAGGATGGCTGAAAGTCTGTATCATGATAGTATCTATCTGTGATCTCTATATAAGTAGCCTTTTCTCTTACATTTTTTAATTTCTTGCAATGTGTGGGATTTAGGATAGTCTTGGCTATGCAGCATATACAGTCACTGGGCCACCTTCTTCAATACGTAACAACCCATGCTAGATGTTCTCTGTGTATCTGAGCACATTCCACCAACATCCCCTGATTATATTTTACATAACCACTTTGTTACAGACTTAGGAAGTGTGTGCTGTAACAGACAAAGTCACTTTTTCTTTTAGTCCATTGTTAAATGTTCAGGGAGCCACAGCAGATGAGTCAATCTTTGTACAGGACGTGGAGGTAAAAGAATTCTCCCTTAGCTCCAGCATAAACGAACTGCAAAAGGAACCTGAGGAGGAAGAACATTCAGGAAAAACCTGAGGAGGTGGGATCATTGTTAGATACAGTCCATTTCTTGTTATACCTTGTTACCTTACAGAAATCCACTTGAGGGACAAGGAAAGCAGAAACTATGTATACATAGAATTTCTGACCTGGGGCAGATGAAAATGCTAGAGGCAGGGCTTTGGCCAGCATGTGGATATTGTCAGCCTTAGGGGGGACTGTGCCAGTCTATCTTTTTTTTGGGAAACGAGCACAGCTCCATTACATTAGATGTAGGTTGATAAAATTCAGTTGTTTAAGGGTAGAGGTCTCTTTAGGACCTTTACTTTGCCCTTGTATCAGTGCTTGGGGAATTACTCAGAAAAAAGAGACTATTAACCACAAGCCTCCAGCCTCATAGCAAGGACCCAAAAAAGTGACCTTCAGTTCTCGTTTTGTATTTTTTTTCATCTTTTACTTTATTTCAGCAGCTAGATATTATACAGCTTCAGTTGTGTTACTGAATGGTGGCACAGCAGATGCATCTTACTGATGCCATGCTGTTTCTCTACCTCTTTTACCTGGAACATTTATCTTGATATAACTGGCCAGCTGGCTTTCAGGTGACAATTTCCACAATCCCTGATGAGGTGAATTTGTAGATGTTTGCTCAGGAAGTGCAGAACAGATTCTAGCCTTCCCTTTAGGTATATAGATTATAAATGTAGAGGTATTGCTCCTTTTGTGAAGTTCTCTTATCTGGCTATAATTCCTGAAATGTATAGTCATGATGTCAGGCAACTGTATACTTCAGCTGCTTTATCCTCATAGACAGACCATCTAAGCTGCCAGATTGATCAAGTCTTCTCTAAGACACACTCATAGAGTTTTCAGTGTACTAGATATTTAATATTTAGACAGCAAAATAGCCAAAGTAAAGTGCATGAGATGTCTCTACTGCTTGGTCATATGGCACAAAAAAATTTGTTTGAGCCTCAAGTGGTATGAAATCTTGACAGCACAACCCTAAGGAATCCTTAAGGCCCTCTGGTGTAATACCATCCTGTACTATATCTTTTGGGATACTGATGGTGGCAGGGGCATTTAACTCTGGGCAGGGGCAGGGCTTTGAATACTCTCCCCCATCTCATGAATCCTAACCCTGCAATACTCAACAGCCTGTTTTTTGTTTGTTTGTTTATTCTTCTCAAGTGCTCTAGATTTCACCAGTTTAGCCCAATTGTAACTTTTCACTTGCCTCTTGGGGTTTAAAGAGGAGCCTGAGCTGCTTCTTCATTCCCCAGTTTCTTACTCATTGGGATCTTGCAGCTGCTGCTTGAGCACATATAGCAAAGAGCACCACACTCTGGGAAAGCTTACACAGGAGGAAGCTTAATGGAAAATATGAAAGGGAAAAAATGTGTTTGATGGACTTTTAATATAAAAAGGGGGTAAGAAAAGAAAAGGAGGAGGGGGAGGTTTATTCACTGTAATAGGAACCAAATGTTGGCTGGGACAGCAGCTACAGTCTCACTCTTTCCCTGTAAACTCTATGAGTGGCTTTTCAAAGGCGTTATAGGGTGCAGGGCTAATATAGTGGTCCTGGCTTAACCCCTGACTCTTTAGGGAGAGGTAAGGAGTATGGGTTTTCAGGAGAGATGAATGACTTTAATTACAAGCTCAGTCAAAAGCATATTCTAGACAGATAACATTGCCCATTTACTGTTTTCATCCTTGTGTGCTACTGCTGCTATCCACCCATAAAATGAAAAATCTGCTTGCATAAAGCACTAAAAAAGGCTTTATGTCTAGAAATAAATAGAGCCTGTAAGTCTTTTTCAGTTTGGTTTTCAATAAACTTGTCTACAGTGAAAAAGTAGCAGAATGTTGTTACAACTCATGTTCATCAAGTTGGTCCACTTGATTCATGCTAGCCTTTTACAGTGGAACCTCCTCAGTGAGGAGTATCTTTCCCATCTATAAATGGTGCAATACTGCATCTAATTTTCTCTTACTTTGGATTCTGTGAAGTGTTTATAGTCACACCAGAAACTCTGCCTGGACTAGGATATGTGATCAGATTTAAGATAGCACTTAATAAGACATGTTCTTAGTCTCAATGACTTACCTTAGTAAAAGCAAATCCAGACAGTACAGTGAGGTAAATTAATTTGGTCCACACTGTTCTGTCTGAACTTCCTTAATTAATTAATACTTTAAAACTGGGGATAGGGTATGTGGGACTACACAACACAGTTCAGGCAGTTGCATGTCAGAGTTAAGCAGGTAATCCTCCCCAAAACTTCCTTACGACAGCAAAATGATACCAGGTTTCTGTTTTAGTCTTACTGTATATATGACTTGCTGTTAAAATATTTTTGCCAGCTCTAACTGTGTTTACAGGTGTGGAAATACATGCAAGAAACATGAAGCCAGAAAAGCCTTCCACTCAGTAAAGCTCAACCCTGTGTTTGCACTAATTGAGGGTAGAAAGACTGTGTGATTTTCTTTAGTTTAGATCGTTTGGAGGAGATATGCTCATTTCCTTCATTACCTTTCCAGTGACCTGATGAGGCACAATAGGATGAAGACACTGAACTTTGCAGTTGGCTGGCTGTTGGTTATCTTCTTTATTCAGCCTTTCTGCTAGGGAATTTCAGAGCTGCCATGTGTAAAGAGGAGAAAAAAAAATGAGTTGTTTACCTGCCAAGTATTCCTCAGATCAGAGAGACTGACAGTATTTTGTAACAGGCATGAAGCCAAGGATGCTACTAGGGGCCCAACAAAAATTGTCTCCACTGAGGGGTAAATATTTGATTTAATTTGCTGATACTGGCACATTTAGTGCTTCTGATTGATAATGCCAGTTAAATCCAGGAGCTGAGATAGGTTAGGCCTTTCCTGAAGAGGTTTTCCAGTGCACCATAATCACAGCTCTTCTAGTAATATTCAAAGTGCTTTGTTCACCCCTGATGTTTTGTGAAACTATTTTTCTTTACCTTTGTAACACAGCTCATTCTATGTTACAAAGCAGGAGATTTTTAGAGGCTTGCAAGTTCCAGCAATCAGAGCTATAGTTCTTGCTAAAATGGAGACTCTTACTGACTAAACTGCACCAAAGTCACTCTTTCATGGACACTCCTGATAACAGCAGAGGCCAGGAGTGAACCATTCTCAGAGACTTGTTGCTCTGTTTCTCAGTTTTTAATTTATTACTTTTGAAGCTGAGGGAAAGGAAAGAGGAGGAAAGACAAAGAAAGGCCTCAAGGCAAGTGAGAGGCCCAAAACTCCTGCATCCCAGCCAGGACCCCAGCGTCCTGGGCTTCATCCCACTCAGTTTATCATTGCTCTGTAGCCAGCCCCAATCTAGGACCTATTGTTAGGGATGGAAGAAGCACACAGTGTGCCAAAGAAAATGTTCTGTGTTTTTCTGAGTGCCTGAACATAAGTCAGCAGGATGCTGGGAGCTGCCACACTAGACAAAATCATTAGTTACTATGCCAACTACTTTCTAGCAGCTGGTGCTCACCAAGGATTTGTACTGAAAACTTCCTAGACTTGTCATACCATCTGAATGCCCTGTGGGAAAGAAACTGCTGCCCAAGATTGTCTTGCATTCTATGGCAAGGTGGGAGCACTGATTTATAAATGCACTGGGTTCCCTTATTGCCAGCAATGGCTCTTGTTCCTCCTTAGCTCCAGCCTTTACAGGAAAAGATGCAAAGAAGGATGAATTGTCAGCTTGTTCCCTTGTTTAGTAGGAAAATAATTCTTTTCTCTGTTTGCTAGACCTCCAGACATACTGATTTCTGCTGTGATCCTATCAGTTCTCACAAACTAAGCAGGATTAAACAGAAGAATATTCTTCATGAATGCTGAAGCTTCATTTACACAATAATTTGAGCCTAGTTTGCACTGCCTTTCAATGGCTTGTAGACACTTTTCAAGCATTTCAAAAGTGCCTGCTTAGTGAGTGATATATGGAGAACACCAGTGTACTTCATAAATTGGTATTGTTGCCTGCCACATAGGAATTGGTATCAAGCAAGTGCCCAGCTGTGCCATTGGAAGAAGGTTTCAGTTGGAATATAAATGTAAGCCTGATATGTCATTCTTTTAGTACAGACTTGCTGTTTGTCCTGTAGTTCTTTGTAACTATGGGATCCTCAGTGACTGGTATTCTGGGGTCTGGTCTTGTCTACAGCTTCAGTCCTCTTCAAATTCTTTTGAAATGGAAACAGAAGCCAGGTCTCTCCTTCCTTGTAAGAGCTGATAATCACATACCTTCTGTATGGAGACTGGATTTCATAGAGACTTTTTTTTCTGTAATCAATGAAAAAATGCATTAACATTTTATTTGTACTTAGTATTTTAGTACACTGACATTAGTTTCTAGTGCAGATGTAAGTAGTTGATTGCATAAAGGTTGCTTACATCAGAAAAGAGCTAACAAATTGGAAAAGGGAGAGTAGAGTAGAAAGGCAGTCTGGAACCAGAAAACCTGGAGATGAATGTGTGGTGTTCTAGCCCTTTTGGACTTGATCCCAATCATAATCACATGGTGATTTGTTGAAAATGGTCTCACAATCAAACTTGTATCTTTTGTGGTACAAAAAACTGCAGCAGAGAGGTTTTATGCTGTCAGTGATTTGGAAGAGAGAATTCTGGCCCAGCCTTCATGAAAACTACAGTTGAAAGAAAGGAACACAGTGGGTTTCTTGCCAAAAACACTGAGTAGCCTGAAGAGCCGCTGGAAGGATGGAATCTTGCTTACAAAGGATGGGCCATAATGCCAAAGGCTGAGATTTCCTGTGCATAGTGAAGGCCTGAATCCTGGCCAGGTCTCTAAACTAAGCAACTCATAAATAATTCTGAGCAAGCTGTGAGAAGATTGCTCGCAACCAGCCTGGCTGACGGAATGAAACCAAATCTTTTCTGGTGGCACAGGCAGGAATTTCTATTTCCCATTTGCATGTTTGTACATCTGTGCCTAAGTCTGTTGTCTGTACATGTGAAGATATGAATATTCAATCATTAGTGTTCAAGCAATAGTCCTGAATTAAAAACAAGCAGGTCTGTGAGTACTGACTCTACAAGCCTCATTTCCATTAGAGGTGTGGAGGTTTTTTTCTGGTTATTTTTGGCTTTGCCTGAAACAGTGTAAGTTTTGAGAAAGCTTTTAATTCAGTTTGGGGTATTTATGCAGTCTCCCTAACAAGTGGACTCTTTAATATCCATTAAGGTGTGAGGTCCTCTACAGCTGTTTGCAGCCTTCATTATGGTGCTGAACCTGTTGTAATTTCCTTAGGCAGAACTAATTTCTGCTTCAGGGTGCAAAAGTGTTATCATGTTTTGATAAATCATCCAACAGGCAGAGACTGAGGAAATGCTCCATGATGCATTCCCGTGAGCATGGCAGATAGACTGAGAGCTGGAGCATGTCTCTGGCAGCAGTGTATTGAGTCTCAGATCCTCAGCCTGTTCTGTACCAGGGCAAACATGAACTTAGATGTAATATCAGCACTTAATAACATGTTACGTAGGGACTTTACAAAACTGCAGATTAAATATCTCTTTATGAAAGTGACCCCAAGACTGCCAAATGCACTGGCTTTCTGTTGTCAAATATTGTATGTTTATATTATAGAAAGTTGAAGTTATGTTTTGCAACATAATGCATAAATGCAGAAAAATGCATTTACTTTGATTTCTATCTATAAATAAGGAAAACCCTTAGAAGCCAACAGAAGCACATTCAATCCAGAAGGATTCTGCAGGCCATGAGGATAAAATCTGCTTAGGCAAACAATAGTGTTTTCAATATAGTGTCTAGGAAAGAAGTAAGTGTTGTTTTGTTGTGTCACGTGGAGAGAAGGTATTGCAACTGCAGGGAGTTGTGTACAAAATCGTGCTGCAAAAAAATCTTAGCCAAAGTTATGTGGTTTTGTTTGGTGTTTTTAAATTTAGTTTTTCCTAAAGGTTTAATAATGTAGTTTCAACAGTGCTTTCCTGGGTAATTTAAGACAAGTTTACCTGGGCAATATTGTGTCCAGTATATTGGTTGAAACTGAAAAAGTGAATTAAAGCAAGTTAGAAATCCAGTGAAAGAATTTGAGAGTTCATTGAATTGGACAAAAGTTGGAGAAAGGCAGCAATCTCGGTGCATTTTTAAAAAGTCAGACTTAAGTATTTGTAAATCCATAACAGTTAATCCTAGATATCTTCAAACAAAAGAAATAAGAATCAGGGAGATATTGCCATTTAGATACTGGCCCACACAGTACTGCAGTCATTGCACATTATCTCTGTGGCACAAAATCTGGCTATTGGCAGGTCCAGTTTTAGTGGAGTTTTCATTTATATCAGTTTTGTCTCCTCCATTTTGTCTTGGTTGTTACCTTTTAGAAATAATCACTCAATCCTGAGCTTCATAAGCTTTCTTTTGGATCAAAGGATGAATTTTATGTATTGCAGGTTCTGAGCTGGAGATAGATAATGGGAGGAGTCGGAACAGATGTTAGTTTCTAGAATAATATAACTTGAATGCATAGCTTAAAGAGTGCTTGAGTGAATTTTCTTATTTCTGAATATTTTAAGGGTTTGCAATGACAAAGCTTTTGAGGGAAGGAGCAACGCACTCAAGGCAAGCTGTGATATGTTTAAAGAATCTAGGTTGTAAGTTTTGATAGGTTCCTGAAGCAAAGAGATTGTATAAATCCCTTGTCAAAACCATGACCAACACTCCAAATCATGGCATGAAAGACACCAGTTATCTTTTACATCCCCGTTACATGTGATGTAGATAGGAGATATAAGGGAAGTCTGCCCTGGGAATCCAAAGGAAATATTTGGAAGGAGTGGCTGAGAGAAACATGTCAGAGATCAACAGACACTTGGGAAGCTCAGGCATTGAGGCTTGAAGGTTATATTAGCCAGTGTCAGGATTCAGTGGGTCATATAACATCTGTCGTGTGAGCACAGTATGTGTGAATTGCTGGGCCATTGTGGCCTCCTCAGGACACCTTGTGGTCCTGTCAGTCTGCCACCTGCTCTCTGCAAAGCTCCTCAGCCTTGTGTAGAAGTGTGTTGGTGCTGCCTTCTTGCCAAGGCTTACAAACTTCAAAGCAAGCTGGTGAGCTTCTCTTGGTGCTTATCATGTTGCAGGCCACAGCTGAACTCCTACCATGTAAGCCTGGGCTGTAAGAGCTTCCTGTCTCTTTGCAGGAGGCCTTTTGTCCTCTAAGAAAAGCTTGGATTTCTCTGAGGATGAAAGAAATGAGCCTATCTCACTCTCCCCAGGCCTTTTGGATTGTAACTGTATGGAGTTAGTATGTGTCCTAGTTCTAACCTCACCCAACTAGTCCTTTATCCTCTCTGGATGTTGTACTGCATGTCTTTTTCTATTCCTTTGTCACTGCAGCATGTATGTGCTTAGTGTAAGCCTTGTGTTACTGTATTAAAGCCTCTACAAATCCAAATAAATAATTATCTCATTAGGGATGGGAATCAGCTTTTTTCCTGCTGGTATTCTGCCTGTCTTCAATGCTAATCAGCCACAGAAATGTTCCAGGTTTTATTCTCCATTCCTTTTTTCTCCTCAAGAGAATGTCTAGTAATGTAGTTCCAGCCTATATTCAAGAACATGCTTAGCAGGAAGGAGTTGGCACATGGCATCTTTAGCAGGTGTTGTACTTGCTAAAGCCACTTAATACACATTCATAGCTGGTTAAATATTGAGAGATTTTTTGGAAGCAGCAGTGTCTTATAGGCAGCTGGGGTCCTTATGTGCAGAATGGTGAAAACATGATGACTCTTCTTTCTTCAGGGCTCCAGAGACTCATCATTTTGCCTTGGAAGGAGAGATGGAGAACAGTGTCTACAAGGTAACACGGGGTCCTCTAGCACATCCCAGCTATCAGCTTCAGTTTGCTGTGCAGCAACTTCAGCAGCAGAAACTTCAGGCAAAACAGCTGTTGGAGCAAAATCAAGCACAGCAACAGGTAACTAAGAAAAAATCCTGTTTGGGATGTAGCAGTGCTGACTGAGTCTTGGATTTGCAGAACAAACCCAGAGACAGTACATGTGGCAGAGATTTTGTGACGGAAGTAGCTCTTAAAGTGGGTTGCAACAAAAGCAGTATTATCTGCAGTGATTTTGATAGCAATCTTGATACTGTGGTTCCCAATAGCTTTTTCCATTACACTGACATCTTAAGAGCTGGAGGAAATCTGAAAAAGGGGTTGTATTTACTTCTGTTCTGGATGTCTCCTAGATGCCAAAGGTGGACCGCCATGTATGGAACAGTATTTCCATTCTGCCAGGAGAATCTTTCAAAGTTATAATGACTTAATTGATACACTTGTTACCTTACTTTGTTATTATGGAGAGACAGATATGTATTCTGAGTGATGTCCAAAAGGCTTCCCTGCTAAAAGGAAGGAAGCCTTTGGGTGAACAAACCCTCATTCAAAACAGCTTTGTGTCCAATAGCAAGGAGCTGTTTGTTAGCAGTCTGGCATGACTGGACTCCCATGAACAGACCTAACACATGAAGGTCTGGACACCCACTCTCCCTCCTGTGAAGCAGATGATTCATTAGTCAGGGTCCTTGAGAATAGATTATAGACAAATTGCCCTCATCCTTTTCTGGGAGCATCTTGAAGGAGAGGTCCTTCTGTTTTTTGCTCCTTGCTCTCCTTCTTTCAAGGCTCTTACTTAGCCATGTAGTTTCCATCCTCAACTTCCCTCACCTACAGTCTTCTCACCCCCAGTCCGTGCAGAAGGTCTTCCTTTCATCTCTGTCCACTGGGCTCTGGGTGGGCAGATGTGGCTGCTCATGAGCTCAGGAAAGGGCTATAAACTGGCTTGTGCCTTTGAGGAGGCTGGAGCTGGCTATGGGGCCTGGCTGAGCCCTCTTCTAACTGCTGACATTGAGCTGATGTTATTCTTGGCGTGGGGCAGAGCCATTACTCAGGAGTTTCTGTTAAAATGATTCTTTGTTAAACCTCCTCTCACCCCCACAACGTCCCCCCTCCTTTCTCTCCCTCCCTTCTCCTTCTGAGCCAAGCATTTTGGAGTTGCTGTATTGAGGCTATTGCCATGCTGCAGGACTCAGGCTGCACTGCGTTCGATGTTAATGAAGAAAAATACTTGCTGAACATGGGGGCCTTCAGACTTTCTGTCATGGATAAAATGTGATCTTAATAAAATTACTGTCTTTTGGACACTTCCTGTCCAAGACATTGTACGGAGCCAGCCATCCCTCCTCTTCCAATCACACTTGCATCAATCCTCTGATGCCCATCCTGCCAGTCATGGCACTGCCCTTGTCTTCCCCTACTCCCTCTCTAGCTTTCTGTCACTGACCTCTTCCTTCTGCTAGTTAGCTTCTCAGACTTCAGTCCTTTAACTTGGCTTAAGAACTGCCTTCTTGTTTCTGCTGCTTATTCTTTCTCTGACCTACATCTTCCCACTCACACTGCTTTGACTTCTGCACCACCCTTTCATGCTGACCCTCATTTGTCTTCCCTTTTTAGCTAGAGTTCACGTAGCTTATCCTAGCCTGCATGGCTTTACCACATTTTCTTGTCAGTGTCATCTATGCTACCTATCTCCCATTGCTTGCTGTTTTGTTTCTCTTCCTTCCCGTGTTATGAGATCTACTCCATCCTTTGTCGTCTTGCCTGCTACATTCAAATTTGTCAGTCTCCCCTCAGCAAAAGAAATATATCCCCCAAGACTGAAGGCCTATCACTTGAAAGAGTGTCATCATCTCTCTACTTTGGGGAATGCATGCAGGATATCTCTGAGACTGTTTTGTCTGATTGTTCAAGTTCTTGTTATGGTTAGAAGCCAGACTAGCCATTTGTCAGTAGCTGAAGTACACCTGTGAATTAATACAGCTTGAGGTACACCCTGAGCATGGTGTGACCCTGCAACATGACTAGATGCCAGTCTTTCCTTCTGTCTCCAGCAAAGGGACTAGTTACGTGTATGAGTACATATATGTGATCAAGTAACAGAAGCACCATGATTAATAACACAGTAAATGCTTCTCCTGTACATTAACCAGCTCAGTATGTTGGAGGTGAGATGGATTCACTGGAATGCATGGACTTTTCTAGTCAATTATTTGTGTCATAAGAATCCATCCATCTACCGTGCAGTAGCTCTATCTTATCATGTGTGTTAACATGAAGGCTTATTGTGTACTTTGTTGCAGCACCCACTCTTGGTTGAGCACTTTCCAGACATGTAAGAATGATGATGATTTCTCCAGGCATTTAACAATCTGCAGAATATCAAATACTGTGTGGGTGGAGGAAGAGGAATAATAATGAACAGTTTTCACTCATTGTATGCAGAAGCTAGTTCACACAGTATAGTATGGTAGAAATAGACCTTTGATGCCAGAATAGGTACTTGATTACTTCGAACAAAAGAAAAACACCAAACTGACTGGATGAGAATCTAACAAACAAATAGGTGGAGTCATATGGACCAGGAACAGACACAGTACACATCTTGAGAAAAGTGAACAAAAATAGAAAAGGGAAGAGTTTGATTGTAGAGACAACAAGCTTAAATCTGATATCAGTAAAATCAAGGAGCAAGAATTACAAAATCAAACCAAAAGACAAGAATAACAGGCTTATAGCAGTATTTTTAATGTTTAAAGGAGACTTCATGTGACACGTTATGACCTAGATGTAATTATCACTGCTGCAGTTGGCAAGACAGTTAATATACCATCATTGTTTATTCTCTAATTGTTTCCTGTACTGGAAAGATGCCATTAGCTGTCAGGGAGGTTCCTCCTTTGTGTGGCTATGTTCTGTCTGCTTAGCCTAGCATCTACTGGGTTTAAAATTTTATGCCAAACATTTCACATGGGAAAAAAACTAAATTAAAACAAGGGAAGTACAATTGTATGGTGGAATGATCCCCGTCAGTCCTGCTTACATCAAAAAGGCTGATGTTAAATAAGATATGAATCATGTTAATGAGTTGTGTGGGCAGTTATGTGATCACATTTCAATCATGAGTTTAAGTAGATTTTATACTGTAGAAGGTTAGGCTAAATTAATCTTAAATTATTCTCCTGTCAATTATTTAAAAATTCAGAGTATGTCCTCTGAAGTATTCCTCATTTTATGAAGTTCAGCAAATTTTTGTCTTTTAATATTTGTGATTCTCTCCTGACATCCTTACCATTTATTTAGATCTAACTGGAAATGCTGAGTACTGTGAATAATATTCCTAGTGTTCCTAGAACTATATTATTGCTGCCTGAGGATACAGGGCATCTTTGAATGCAGCCTCGAACATCATTAAACTGTTTTCTAAATATTATATATGGAACTGCTGTCAGATTTGCAGTATCTCTTTTCCTTCAGTTTCTTGTTCATTCTTGTTTTGCTGCCTTCTCCCTCAGATTGTTTTCCCACTAAATATGCTAACTGCCATTTTTCCTATTTTGAGTCGTGTGACACTGATGAGTCAAAGTCTCAGTGTAAGTAAAACAAAACAACCAGAACAAGCAGTAGTCTGAATGGATTTATAACAGCTGAAATTTTGTCACCATGTTTCTGATCCTGTCGCTGTTATTAGAATTATGGTAACGCCCAGATGCATTAACTATTTTTCCAATACAATGGTGCAGCCCAATCCTTGTCCCAGAGAGCTAGCAGTACCAAGAGAAATAAAACAGAAGGCACCAAGTCAACTGAATATAGTATATTTTTTTCTTGCTCTGAAGAATTTACCAAAGAGGACATGGTTCAGGGCCGTCTGTGCATACCATGAGCTTGTGCTTTAAGACCGTAAGATACTCTTCTTAGTGCAGTTTAACACTG
Source organism: Trochalopteron elliotii (assembly GCA_024734555.1). Lineage (NCBI taxonomy): Eukaryota > Metazoa > Chordata > Aves > Passeriformes > Leiothrichidae > Trochalopteron > Trochalopteron elliotii. The sequence continues at coordinate 1,005,787 of JANPWX010000317.1, forward strand.
TGGTAGTTAATAGTACATTTTGAGCCTGCTCTTTATTGCCACTTCGTGAATTTTCAATTCAACCCATTGCTGTATCCAAACTGATTTAACTGAATGCATTAGTATGTGTTCAAAAAATTTTCCACCAAACAATTTATATGACTGGAAAGGTCTTCCAAGGCTTTTAATTCTCTGTATTTTTGCAATGTTATCTGAAACACAGTTGCTTTTTTAAAAGTGGTGGGTTGTGTTTTGTTGGGTTTGCTTTTTTTTGTTTTGTTTTGTTTTGTGTTGTTTTTGTTTTACTTAAAACCTCATTATTGTTTATTGCTTATAAACATCTCAGTTTGCAGTGGCAGGGATTTGGAACTAGCTGCACGGGTTTTTATGCAATACGTGTGTGTGTCTGTCTGTCAGTTCTCATACACTGCTGAATCTGTCATCTTTTTCAGATTTGCTGATCCAATTGAATGTGAATGACTGTGGGATAGAAATCTCACAGCTATGTTTCATACAAATTTCATTAAAATCAGGAGCCATATATCTGGGAAGGGGGTTCAGCTACTGCTCCCATTAAAGCAAAGGCTGCAGCATGAGACCACTCCTAATTAGACAGCACAAAATCAACACAAGAATGCCCAGACCCAAGAAGGGAGGCATAATTTGGGGTATGCTTTATATTAGATACTGTAAGACAGATTCACAGGAAATGAGCTTCATTACCTCCTCTGGTCACACAATGAACATGTTTTTGCTTGCAACATTTGTTCCATCACTGTGCAAGGGATGAGTGTTAGATACAGGGATGGTAAGTGCCAGGAACATTCTTTCTGTTTTTGAAGATCATTAATATATCTGCTTTTTTTTGAAAGTACTACACTACCTCTCTGCTTTCAATCACTAACAGCCCAAACTTAGCTTGCTACTGACTAATACTCTTAGATGTTTATTTTTCTTACTGACAAGGTGTACACATTTTCTAATATAAAAATTTCTTTTTTTTTTGTACAGGTAATACTTTGTGTATGGTGTTGTAGATATTGAAGCAAGAAGTTACTACTTCAGTCTTTGATGTAGGGAAAAATATTTTCTCTGTCAGTGCTAACTTTCTTCATGGGCAAGACAGGGTTAATGCTGTTCGTTCTCTCCTGAAAATTGTGTGCAAGAATTAACTCACTAATAATTTACAGAAATTTTAGCTAAAATATTTTATAGCTTTTTTAGTATTTTTCAGATTTGTAGCTCTAGAGACTTGTTAGGGTAGCAAATGTCTCCTCAACTTCAAGTTAAATCTGCCAGCCTGGGAACTGTAACTGAAAGTTTTTCACTTGAAGCAGCAGTAGTTGTAGGGTGCTACCTGCTTCAGGACTGCATCAGTCAAAGTTGGTCTAGGCTTTTGCTTTCCCTAGACCCTTAATCTTCAGAATCCTGAGTGATAAGGTCTGTCTCCTATGATTTGGATGTGTTGAAAGCTTCCCAGCCCTTCCTTTGTGTGGTCAGGCTCTGCTCTCCCCAGCTGCCCTCTTCACTTGCACAGAAGCTTCTCCTGGTTTTCTGTCCTGTCCCCATGGAGTTCACAGCAGGGCAGAATACTCTGTAGCTGAATCCAGAAGCTGTGGTTCTTGTCAGCTTCCAATCTCCCAATCCTTACCTGGAAGACAGCCAGAATCTCAACACAATGTGGAGACCAGGGCATTTTCAGAAGTCTGTAACCCCCAAGAAAAACATCCATGACCTTTTTTAGGCAGGTTTCAACACAGTTTTTGCCAGTCAGACTTTGGTAGAGCATCCATGCTTGCTGTTTCTTCAGTGTCATGGACCTCCTTGCTAGTGCACATTAGCATAGGGACAGGGTTATGACTGTATGCATTGTGGACTCCAGGATCTTAGTGATTTTAGTAACAAGAACTTACAGGAAAAATGTGTAATATGAAAAGAACTTATAGGAAAGATGGATAATATAATTTCACAGTGAAATGTCACTGCTGAGTAAGAAGTGGGTGCAGTCACTTGAGGGTCTCCATCCCAACCCTATGATGTGTCAGGCTCTGAGATGCAAGAGACTAAACCAAGTTCCATTTTTGTTTTTTTTCTGTGGAGAAGTGGGGTGTGACTGCTATTTTCCAGACTTCTACGCTTGTGCTAGCTTCCTTGTTGAGAATCTGGAAGCTGCAATCAAGGTAGAGCTTCAGGGAAGGGAGAGGTTAAGAAGGATTGGGAGCTCAAGGGCATCTTGTCAGTGAGCTCTAGTTAGGAAACAGGCCAGTTTTGGCTCCTGCACTTCCTTCTCTCCCTAGAACTCTGGTGTCAGAAATGCCTTCCCACACACCACTGCTTTGCCATTTGCCAGAGAATTGCGGGGGAGAGGGGCTTTTCCTGTCTGTGTGCTGAGACTCAGCCAGCTCTCAGACTGTGGTTTTCTCTGGAGCCTGGAGCCCATTTGCTGTGGCTTTGTGTATTTTCCACCCGAGGAGAAACTGAGGACAAACTCAGTGAAGGACACTGCTCCCAGGGTCACACTGAGGACTCAGCTCTTCCCCTTATCTCCTATCACTGACCTCTAGATGCCAAATTACAGGGTTAGGGGATTGCCTCTGTGCTGGGAATCTGACTGACTTCGAGGAAAGACAAAGCAGAACTCCCAGCAGGTTGCTCCTTTCTGAAGAGAGTTTAGCAGTTTGCAAAGCTCCCATAGGGGAAATATTCTCCATTCCCTGCTTTGCCAGGCCATTGCTCAGTTCTCCAGTGTGTCATAACATGCAGATCCTTTTGTTCCTTGTGTCATTTCTCCAACATGCTTACTCTCCCACATGCTATAGGAATTGAAATATTTTCTGTTCCCTGATACTACTGGGGATTTCCTTTTTGTCAGTGGTGGACTTAAAGTTAGTTCCTTTTTCAGAAGAAGGTACCGTAGATCTCTTCTGGTATTCCAAGCACTTACACAGTTAGACTAAATAAGTAGCATTGTATCATCTTCCCCATAACCTTTCTCTTTCCTAGAACTGTGTCAATCCTACCTCCCACATAAAGAATGATTTAGCAAGATAATGCAGAAAGTCAATGTAATGAAATCTTTACTTCTTTGTGGATGGTAGCTCACTGCAAGATTAGATTGAGGATTGGGCCTCTTGTTTTTTCATCCATGATGGTAGAATTCTGTGGCGGTAGTGAGGTTGTCTGCCTTCCTAGAAGCTAGTCCTGGCTTCCAAGGGCATAAAATTCACTGACTTAACTCTTCGTGTGGGACTTTCCCTGGAGCCCTGGGATTGTCTTCACCAGGCAGATACTACCCCCTCACAAAACTGTCACCCACCTTCATCAGCATTCTTAGCAATGTTCACAGAGGTAATCACCAATTACTATGGGATTTTTCTCTTTTTTTACCCAGGCTGTTTTTGCCAACTGCTCAAAACCCAGCACCAGTCATATATCTATGCCAGCTGGCTCTGATGCCCGCAAGACATCAAGTGCCACTTCTAGTATCCAGAAGGCAGCCAGTTTGCACAAAGTGATGCCATCCCAGAGTACAGCTCCTCAGTTGGTTCCAAAGCCTCCAACAAACCACAGACAGGCAGTGATCAGAAAGGCTCCAGCCCAGAGGATTTCCAAGTAAGTTTTATCTCCTCCATCCACAATAGGGAGTTGGCACTGGGTATCCCCAAAAATGAATATTGGAGAAGAAATTGTCTACATCTGACTCTGACAGATCTTTTTGGCTGTGCTGTCCAGGATAAATCTCAGAATAACCTGAAGTTGTACATACTGAAATAAGCATTGCACTATGTTGCAGTGGTGTGTTTCACAAGGGTATGGGAGGTAACTGTAGCATCATACAAAGGTGAGGACATAGGAACTGTCAGATTGATCCCAGAGTGGGGTTCAGTGATGTAAATACAGGTTGCTAGAGCCATTTTGGATGACCAGGGCTCTTCCACCTGACTTCCAGCTGCTCTTTCAGATGAGTACAGATCTTCTGTAGATCTTGTGTTGTATCTGTCAGTCCCATGCAGATGTCTCAAATAACTTGAGAGCACCAATTATGGTACATCTATGTTTAGGCACTTAAGTCACTCCTTCTGTCTGATCTTTGATGGGAGATAGAATCTGGTGGGTCAGAAGAGGGTGCCAAAAAAAAACCAGCCAAAACAAAGCAACAAAGCAATTCAATACCTTTAAGGAGATAATCTGCCCCTGAGCCAAATTTTCCCATAAATTTAACACACTATGTTGGATTTAGGCCTTCAAGCACAAGTGTTTATTTCATTTGAAATGTTTATATTGTGCCTGATGCAATGATAGCTTTTCTCATTACCTGCAGAAATCCTTCTTTTAATTTTTAGTAAGCTTTTAGTTAAATAATGCTTGCTATTCTAAGGTAAGTGGATGGATTTGACAGTTATCTTTAAGAACAAATGCTGTCTTTAAAAACAAACAAAAATAATCACCATGAAATTTTGCTTACTGATTGTAAGTTTCCTTTCTTTCCATTTCTCAGTATGTCTTCTCTTTTGTGCATTATGAGAAAATGTGAGCAAGGCTTCTGGGTTTTCAGTTTCCAGAACTCTCTGTTTATCTCCCTTAAATGGCAGAACTACTTTAGTCTAAATCCTTCATCACGTTTTTCCTCATATATCCTCAGACTTGTTTTATCCTGAAAAATTGATTTCATAACTTCCTTCGTTGTACTTACTCTACAGCCAGAAGAGTTGTAAAGCTTTCAGAGCAAGCTCCTGTGAGGTTTCCTGATTCTGTTTTCACTTCCTGTTTAAAGAGAGAAGTTTTAGTTTTACATCACTGATGAAAGACACCTTATGAAGATGCAGTCACTGTGTGTGAATCAAATCTAGAACTGCAAGGCATGTTTAAGGAACTTGGACAGAACTTCTTTGGGGAAGTTTGTGTATTTGGTGCCTGTACTCTTGCTATCTTAAGAGATAGCACACAGAGTTAATCCCCCAAAACTATTTTAAAAGAAAACAAGATGTTAGTAAATTTTGTCAGCTCAGCAAATGCAGATGTGAGCATCAGGTCTGGCAGGTATGCTCTGGTAGCTTTGCTATCTGATTTCTTTCATGTTGGGTGGCTCTTGTTAGTGCAGGTGACAGGCTGTCTCAGTGGGTTTCTCTGCTGGGCAGCAGGGATGTGTATTTGAAGATGCCGGTGTGCTGTGCTCACTTCTTGGCAAAGGAAATGTTTATCCTTGTGAGATGGAATTGCAGCTCCTTGGACAGACTTTACTTTGCTGCATTTTTGTGGTTTCTGCTCTGTGACAGGCAGGAGTGTGGGAAAACCGGAAAAAGTTCTGCACCAAAAATGCACAGAAGGGGGAAAAAAAGCAAAAGATTCCTTCAGAATTTCAGAAAACTAATCCAAGTGTTGAAGGCTGCAAGGAGCCGCTCCGGAAATATTTTCCAAGTTGCCTTTCAGTCTCCAGCACAAAGCTCCAAACCCATTCTTGCCATTCATGGGATCTTGCAGTAACATTTTTTCACTTACATGGAAAACAACAGTGCCTAGCTGTATTTCCAGCACACTGAGAGCTGATGTTTTAAAAACTGCTATGTTTCAGACTAATTTAATCCATTCATTGTTGTCAGGAAAAGACTAGATACACATCTACAGAGGGGAGTGAATGGAGAGAAGCCTCTGTGTCAAAGGAATATAGACTAGAGAGGAAAAAGATGTCTTGAGTGCTCCAGGCTGTTTTCTACAGTCCCTAATAATTCATACAGAATATTCTCAGACACACTGTGTAGTCTGCTTTCAAACAAGTCCCATGGTAGAAACTCTAGTGTGTGCTATAAAAATCTATCTAAAAATCTAGACAACTTTTTAATCAGCTAGTTTCTCCTGATGTGCTATCTGAATTTTTCCTTTGTTACAGCCTGTTGTACCTTGTTCCTCCTTCCTGAACCCTGAACACTTTCTCATGTAAATACTTTCCATCTTTTGAATATCCTTTTACTTCTTGGAGTAGCCTAATTTAGCTTAGACTTGTTGAGGTTTTGTTAACCTCAGATAGTAGTTCTACCTGCCAAGTTCTTAATTGTCTTGAATTTACTATATTTTCTTCAGTTTGTGAGAGTGCTTGGACTGTGGCACCCAAAATTGTACTTTTCCAGCGAGACTACCATGTCGTTAGGTTATGACATGGCAAATATCCCCCTCCTTAACGTCTTTTTGGCTGCTTCATTTGTCTGTCAGGTCACTTTTGATTTGGTGCCTTCTCTCACTCCCTAATACTTCTTGGCTGTTTTTCTGATTTCTTTCCTCAAAGAAGATCTCAGTGCTATGTATTATTTCTACAAGACTCACTGAAACTAATCCTATTCTTTCGTTAAAGCTCTCATGTCTCTTTCTCCCCCTATATATTTCAGTAAGCCAGACCTTATTTCTGTTTGCTCTTGCACTGCCTGGCTTTTGTTTCGCTTCTTAACAAAGATCATCTTTTTAAAGTTGTTTCTAGAATTTCTCCAGAGACAGGACTGTGATGACAAAACTAAAATCAGCTTTGTCTCTTTGACCTGTCTCCTCCTTGCATGCCTTACCAATTCTCTCCCAGCCAGCACACATGGCTTCCAGAAAAGGAAGAAACCAGAAGTAGAAAACCCAACTACAAACAGAATGAGATGCTAAAGGTGAACATTACTGACTAATTCAAAAACTGTCTAGTAACTTGGACACTTTCCTGGTTGAAACATAAAGGAAAAAAGTAATGTAACAGCCAGACGATTCAGTCTTGTCTTTTCAGTTCCTGGCTTCTCTTGTTTTCGTAAAAAGTGGTAGGTTGACTTTATAATGGATCGTGTCCAAAGCAGACTCCTTGCTTAAACTAACAGAGTGGAAAACTGGGGCCTGTACTAAGGTGTGGAAAAAGACTAACTGGGAGAAATGGTTTAGTATGCAACTCTGTGCTGAAATATAGTGCCATAAAATGGTCTCACAGGGCTCTGTACTTTTGATTAAATGTGCTCATATCACTGACAGATAGTTATGGAGTAGCTAACACAAGAAGCTCTTTTTTTTTTCCCAGACTGAGATTAGGTCTTTCCCACTGCTCATGTTGCCACTACTATTGACAGGTCTGTGAACCGTGAAAAGACCTGCTGATATTTTGAGATAGAGATCACAGATACAGTATTTATAAGCTATGGAATGAAGCAGATGCCCCTTGGAAGCAGTGTTTGGTGTATGAAATCTTCACATTACAGATGACAGCATGCAAAGTAGAAAAACACATTAGCTCAGCTGTTCACCAGAGTGAACTGGTGGAAGATGAAAAATCTTTCAGCTTTTAGGAATGACTAAGTCGTAATAAATACACATTTCTGTGCTATCATTCACATAGTAACTTTTCAGAAACTTTCTCTCTGTGACAGTGTCAAGAAGAGTAAGGCTTTGAACAACCTGTGAACAGAACTATCAGTCAAAGAAAACATCTCAGAAAAATTGATCTGTCAATATTAGACCACTGTACATAAGGAGAGGAAATGCTAAGTAGGGAAAAGGAGCATATTGTTCAAGATGTTATCAGAGAGAGACCAAGAAGATCACCAAGTTTACCAGCAGTAGACTGGAGCATTACAAACTATTGGGGATATTGATCAGCATGACATAATTTCTTGTACTGAACATCTCTGTAAATGTCATAACAACTCTATTCAGGAAGCTTTTTGAAATAAATACTCCATTCAAGTCCCACCACCACAGCACAAAAATCTTTCTACTATGTTCTCTTTTGTTTTACATGGTGCCAGCAGTAGAAGAGCCAAAGTTGTTCTCTATTGTAACTAGTACAGAAGTAGGGTAGAGGGGATCCATTTCTCCAGGGTTCAGGAAATCTATCCCAGAGTGGGGAGGAGTCCTGACTGCAGTTGGACAGAGAAGTAGCTAGCTTTTCTAGGATACAGTGGCCAAGCCTAGCAAATGTGCCAAAAGCAGATGATGATCACAGAACTAGCCCTGTAAAAAACAATGGCTGTGTTCTGTATCCTGTCTTGTCCATGCATTTAGTGTCTTTAGTGAGCCGGATATGTCACACACATAAACTGAGTGCCCACTGAAAGGAGGAGGACAGGCAGCAGATCACACATCTAACAGTTACTGGAACCCCTTTGACTGTTTTGCTACTGCTCTACTGCAGCACACTCGTTTTTTCAGCTCCCAAATATCTGGGTTAATCAGGCTGCCTGACCCTTAGACGCTTTTGGCAGTAAAAGCAGTGCATCTGAGAGACATGCCTTGATTTAACACCCTGAAACAGCTGGTCTCACTAGACCTGTAGCTTGTAGCCCTTGGCTAGCCTCACATCATACACACAGATACACATGCAGGAGTACCCTGTCCAAGAACAACAAAGAGGAACAAGCCTCTGTGGCTCTGGGTCTTTACATCTGTGGCTGTCCTCTTGTCAAATCTGGACTTTTTGTGATGTGAATATATTAGTGTCGGATCTGTCTGGTTCCACTGGACCTCTAGATGCATCTGTAGCATCCCAGAAATAGGTTGCTAAAACAAAGATGTTCAAAATTCAGTCAAAGTAGTATTTCTCTTTCACCTGTGGAACAGAATTTGCAGTCCAAGGCTGGACAGCTTAGTGCTAGTCTAGTACCTAAATTAAGGAAGCCAGTATCAGTTTTGAGGAGGAGTTAGCTGTAAAGGAGATAGAAAAGAGCAGTGACAGATATTTAAATGGAGGGGATAGTTGGGACTGGTTTTGTTAGTATTGAAGAAGAAATGGAGAACATAACAATGGATTGCACTGGAGAAATGGAAGAAAAAACAACACAGGCATTAGAAGTAGGACACTGAGAAAAGGCAGTAGGACTTCAGCCAACCCAAGGAAGAAGAAAGTGGAAAGGGATTACCTCAGTTTAAACAGCGAATATGCTCTGGCACTGAAGCTTCCATCAGGACAGCACAGAGAGTATGAGGAAGTGAGCTTAGCATGGTGGGAGATCCCAGGAGAGCAGAGCTGAGAATGAGCTCTCAATGAGGTGATTGAAACTGCAAGAATCAAGGTACCCAGCATTGTGGGTAGGCAGAGAAGAAGGGCAAGTCTGCAGAGATAAAGAAATTCTCTGAACAATATGGTAGAAGAGTGACTGTTTCTGCTTTTTTATTGTTGTTGTACTTGCTGGCATTCTGGATTACTTTTTCAACTACTAGTCTTGCGTTCTACTTACAAAAGAGTGAGCTGAATTTGGTTGTCAGTTGTGCTGTGTTAACAAAGTGTACAAGCTCATTATCAGCATGGAACCTCTATGTAAAAAGCATAGAGATCCATCTGGATTCTCTGCTCCCAGAAGGACCATGCAATATCAGTACAGAAAACCCCATAAGTACAGATCCAAAATTCTCTCCAAGAGACAGTAAGCACAGAAACAGGCACCTCATTTGACAATAGCATTTCCAATTAAGGCTGACTGAAGTAAGGGGTTGTGGTATGCAAATGTATCTGCATCCCTCCCCCTTCATGTATGGACTGCAATTCATTTCACTGAAATCCATCTGAAATAAGATTCAGAAGTCCCTCACAGACCTTTTAGCTGTCAGAAACACTTGGGTTACTGGCCATTTGCTGACCTTGAAATATGGAAGCAAAAGATTTCAGATAAAACCATAGAAACTGTACGTGTTTAAACAGTGAATTAAAATTTAAACAGTGACTAACAGTCTGTTAGTTGTCAGGGCATCCCATGGGGATTGGAGATTATGATGCTCTTCAGGGGAAGAGCTGACAGCAACTGTAACACTGCAGAGCTGAAGAGTGAAGAAGGACCCTGGCAGAAATGAGTGTATGCATAGAAGTCTGTAGTGATTGGAAATGAGTTGAGCCAGAAGGAAAAAAAGCAAGGAAGAATAAGGGAGGACAAACCAGGAATAGATGGATAATTGTATAAATTTTTAAGGACAGAATAGATGCTTGCAGCTGTATAGCTTGCCCTTTTCTTGTGAGTAGACCAAATTTTTCTGTAGGAGAACATGGTCTCAGTTTGGTAATGAATCTTTGTGAGTTAAAGTGCAGTTGTAGTCTACAGAGTATAGTTTTGCTGTAACTCGAGTGCTGAGATCAATGCAGAAGGATTTGCATAAGGTATCTGGTCGAGGAATGGCACTGGATTACTGAAAATTAGATGCATCCCATGTGTCTCAGTTTGCAAGATAAGTGAGAAGTCTTGGCTAAATGAGCTCTCTCTGCTGAGGCAAGATGCAAAGACCTAACTCTTGAATTTAGCATGTTTTGACAGCATGTGCATTTCTGTGGAACAGTTGCTTAATCACTTAAATTCAAATCATTGGACTAAGATGACCACAGCATTACTAGTTGCAATGTATGTTGGTGGTCCAATAGAATTTACTATCTTCTTTTTTCTCCAAAATCAGCTTCCAAGGCACATGAGACAATTAAGTGTTTTAGTCACATCAAAGTTTTCCTGGTGGCTTGACTGTTCATTTGTCTTGCTCTGCTTTTTTGGAGTCAGTTGCTGTCACTGCCTTTTTCATACCACATTCAGGCACAGCTTCATGGTTACAGTCCCAGTGAGATTATGTAAACGAGGGGAATTCTCAGTTTTTTGAGACTTTTATTCTTCCTTGCTCTATCACTTCATATCTGTGTCTAATTTTATGGTTTTACCTCTTAGGGTCCCCTCCACTGACAAACAACTGACTGGATTCCAGAACAGCCTTCACAGTGCCGCATCCTGTGAGCGAGTGACATATTCCACAGGTGAGTGACAGTGCCAAAGACCATGAAAGTGGGGGTGGGCATGCTGGGATGCTTTCATCTTTTTCAAGAACTGGCAGGGAAAAAACTACAGCAAGAAGAAACACAGCTGCCTTCTCTACATGTAGTGGTTCCTAGGTAACAGTCTGGGTTCAGCTGTGCAGAGAATTTATACCCCCTGGGATTAAAAAGACTAAACAGAAGGGAGCAAAGGCTGAGTTTCATGGAGTTGGAAGACCCCTTAAAATACGGCTGGGGAGGAAAAAAACCCACCTTGGCTCAAATGGTTCCTTTTTGCTTTAGACTTTGGCTCAGGATGCTCTCTTGTTTAAGCTTGGCCTGTAATAAAGGGCCAGGACATTCTTTACATTTTTCTTTGGTCTTGCAGAAAAGCTCTAAGTGCAGAAAGACATAGCTGAGACTTGTGAATCAGCTGCATAGTGAAGTCTATCAGTAGAGGTGAAAGTATCCGATAGAAAATCACTGAGAGTTACAGAATCAAATCTTTGTCATTCCCTAGTGGCTAATTACATCAAACAGGTTTATCTGCTGATAGTTCTCAGCAAATGAGGACCCAGTCAGTTTTTCATTTATGCAGACATATTGGCAGGTAGAGCATAGTCTTGTAAACCCATACTACCTGTGGCTCAGAGTGATTTGTGATAGTGCTGTAATGGAATATGTGAATACATTATGTTCCAGAATGCTTTGAAAAATTATTTCTGACCTTCTGTTTTGCAATGGAACTGTGAGAACATGACTTAAGTATCACTAATGCGGTGATCTCTGTGTTTTTGGAGGCTGAAGGATTAACTAATTTTGGAGGGATTAACTACCCAGTTCATCTCTTGGATATTTATCTCTGAAACTGAAAATACAGAATTTTCATTATTTATGTCAGTGATTTTTTTGCTGATCCTCTAGCACAAACATTTAGCTAATGCACTTAACATACAATTCCAAACTGCCTCCCACACTTTACCACCTGCCAAAAACTCCAGTTATCCTACCAGAAATTTTATAGGGTGAATGGCCATAGTCAATATAAAACACCCTATGGTACATTGGAACGTGACAGTGTACTCTGGCATATAATGGGATTATCAAAATAAATAAAATTATGTCAACCCTGTGTTATATGTATAGCTGAATCAAAAGTTTTGGTCTACTATATAGTGCAATTTAAGTTTTTAGTGCAGAATATAAAGCAAAGTTACAGCTAAATTTAAAAGTAAATGTAAAAATTAAGTTCTCAATACATTGACAAAACTGGTTTGTTGAGTGGACTTACATGAAGGTGTTTGTGTGCTGAATTCTGTCTTCTTTTTCACATTTTCAAGAGTACTATTACAGTTGCCACCCTGTAATTTTAACCTTTCCAAGAGGATCTCTCCATCTCCTCTGGATACTGTTGTTATGTGTGTCCATAAGCATTTGTGTGTCCAGGTAGCATTTTGTTATCTTTCCCCATTTATGTGAATACCTACAGTGCATGCATGAAGATGGATTATAATATTAATGATGGTATGCAACAGCCAGAGCTGGAGGAATAATGGAGGCTAGGTAACAACTGTAAAGTTCAAGGTAGTCACTTCTCTGTGAATACTTGTAATCCAGTGAAAATTGAGAACTTCAACTCATGTTTCCTTCTGTAGAACTGGCCTAGCTGCATTGTGCTGAACTGCCCTCTCTGAAGCTGAAGCAAAGGGTTAGCCTGCTATTTAACTAAGAGTATCAGGGCTTAGGTAAAGCCCAGGTTTGGCTAGGGATAGGCTAGTAGAACCATGGTGAGTGGGTCACTGAAAGCTTCCTTGCTGCTAAAAGCTCCAAGAACAGTGCTAAATATTGCTGTGATTAAACTAACTATAGCAAAATGTTTTTTCTTGGAAACTGGAGAATGATATTTTCTTCAGCTTTGCACCAAGCCACTGGTATGTGTCAGAGGCTGTTGTGCTCAGTTTATGTGTCTAAGAAACAACTCTGCAGTAGTAGTCCTTGCTGCAGGAATAGCTGTTATTCTTCTTCACTCTCTCCATTGATTGCTTATACTAGGGCCCTGATTTCCCCTCAGCAGCAGTTTACTTGGGGTTACTGTTTCACATGTATCTAGTATCTTAGATACCAACTAGAGAGGTTGGACACACAAGTCATAAAGCAAATCACAGAATAAACTGCAAGCATTTAAAGGCTGTGAAAAGCTGCAGATAGAAAAGAGGAACCAGACAGAACCTCTGTATAAACACATACACACAGATGTTCAAACCCATTAGAATTATGGGAGGTAAAAATTAGTAATATGCATTTTAAGTTTGACAGTGAAGACTGTTCATTCATGCAAAGTCTTGGATCTCTACCTAGTCTGGTTGAAAACAGGAGTCCAAAACTAATTTATTTGTATTTTAGTTCTCTGGAGAATACTTGATGCAGAAAGTGAGTGTCAAAACTCAATCTGAAACTAGGATGAATCTTCTTGAGCTAGTTAGTATAGCCTTGATTTTATTTCCCATGGTTTTCAGTTCTGTTGCTGTGCTTAGTTGCAGGGTGATGAACAGTTGTCTTTTTATTTTGGACATTCACCTGCCCCTGTATCTGCATGGAATGCCAAGTCCATAAAGTATGCAACTCTTTGAAATAAAGTGTGTTATCATCTATAACTTAAAACTTAAGTTTTAGATGATAACACATCTAAAAAAACTGCATTCTGAACTGCAAAGAGACTAGAAGAATATGGGGATTAATAAAATGGTTTGGCTCTAATCCATGTAGAAGGCAGGTTGCTAGTCTTCATTTTCTAGTGCTATCCTTCTTTAGGCTGAGGTGGAGAGCAGTGTCCGAATGCCATCCAAAGATGATGAATGTGTAAGCAGTGTGGTCCAGTCTGGAACAATGAATGGAGCCTGCTTGTAAACTAGTGACAGCAATGAGCACTTTTGTACTTGCTCTTGTCAGCATCTAGCACACTCCAGATTTTTTTCATTTTACAGAAAGTCTACAGGTAGACTGTGTATTTCTGAAGCTTTTTATATTCAAGGTTATTGTATGGACATTAAAAACAAGGTCATGTTATTATATGTCGTTATTGGAGACCTGAAATTAGAGTTAGCATTGGAGGTGCTAGGTCTTGACTGGCTGTTGTCTACCCACTGCTTGAACATTATTCTTGAAATGCAGCCTCTTTAGATTCCTTTAGCAGGTATGCAAAGGTACAAGCTTCTAAATTGTCCTAGTCCAGGAAATAAAAAGGCAAGTAAATACAGCAGACATATAAACAAGACATGTACAGTCACTTAATCTTTTTTTGCCAGATCTAAACAAACAAACAAACAAAAAACAACCGTGGAGTTTGGAGATTCTTTTATCCATGAGAATCTCTCAACTGTCTTGGAGCATAAAGGGTGGGGATGGGATGTCATATGTACTGTTACCACTGTGCATGGCCTGTGTCAGACTTACAGCCATTTGTTACAGTGGGGTGGAATTCCCAGCTGCCCAGCCTTGTCCAGGCTTCCTCGGCTTCTGCCAGGTTCCCTGCAGCCTTGGAAAGCAGTAGATTGTTGAACACCAATGTATTTATTTTTATGTTGTTACCACATTCCCAGGAGGAACCTTGACTGTGATTTCAGCTGGTCTCACCACACTGTCCAAATCCTTCATCAGGAGCAGCTGGGAAAAGAAATCACTCAGGTTTCTACACAGCACATTGCTGGTTCGCCTCCTCCCTCTCACTAATCCTGTTAATTCCAGTCTTCATTTCCACACTCCTGGTTCTCTGTGCTGTTGCTATGATTGACTGCACAAATGGTCTTCACTTTAAAAGATGACCTTCAAATGGGCACCTTGAGTAACCTCTACCTCATACTACTTTGACTGCTCAGGCACAAGGTATCTTATGGTGCAAAAGAACAACTTTTGATGTCATCTCATTACTTATCCTAGTCCGGGAATGGAGTCCTGTTGAGCTCTTCCACATAAATCCTTTCAGAACCACCTGTCTGGATGAGAAGCTCTGGGTGGATCATTGAAGAGTGATCATTCATTGCTGTGTGATATCCAGCACTTTGCATCAAACTTTTCTGGTGTGGTCTCTTGCCCTGCATATAGCCTTTGTTAACAGCAGTTCTGTTTGTGTCTCTCTGTAATGTGTCTCCATCCAGAGAAAGGATCATTGAGAAACAGAATTAGTCCCTTTTATCATACTTTGGAAAGCAGTGAAGCTTGAGTTGAATCCTACTATTGTGCCTCCCTTTTTGGGAGGGCAAAGAATCGGTTACAATGGAAGATATTTAGTTGCACATTTGTTCTTATTGTTATCTTCCTAAAGCCATTGTTTTTTTTATGCATCACAAATACATCCTGAATAATTTCTCTTTTACCCCTACTGACTTTCACAGTTTTATAAAGAGGACACACAGGAAGGGGGTAAAAATAATTTCACTCCCTGCTTTAGCTGATGAATCAGTCCTAGGTCAGATAATGACACACAAGCCTGTAGTACCAGATGAGCCAGAAAGGAAAGGAGAAGGGTAAAGAGGCTTTCTTTTTACTTCATTTCTTAGTACTCTTTGGAGGGGCAGGGAAACATTATCTTATGACTAACAGTGAGCAGATACAGACCTTTTAAATCAGTACCTTTAAAATAGATACAGGTTATCAACTGGTCATGACTATGTTTGAGTTTACCCAGTTCTTTGAGAAGTGTAAGTCTCATTAAGTCTCAGCAGAGTGTAAAGTGCTGCCAGCAGCATTCCAGGCCCTTCTCAGATGATGTTAAGGAGATAATATCCAACTCGGCCATCGCCTCTCAGATAGAACTGAGGGTGAGTGTTCACTTCTAATCATCAGAAATGACATTAAACTTGTGAGAGCAACCTGCTTCTCACATCTTCGCTCAACCTTTTGCCTTTCTTTTATGAAAGGAAGGAGCTTTGTCCCGTTGCTGCTGATCTCATGCCACTGAAAGGACATTCCATGTCTCAGGACTCTTCCTATGAAAGCAGGAGAAAATGGAAAGAACAGTCTTTAGAAATGAGCTTCCCTAAGAGCTAGAGCTCAGCGTGAATTATAGGAGCCTTCACTTCTGACAAACTCCGAAGCAGGATAAGTAATGATTGCAGGCAGCTGGCATTTTTGCCTGACTGGAGGCTGGGCATTGCTTGTTCTCAGTAGTGAGGGGATGGCAAACTGCCTGTGTTTCCTTGCTGTGTTGGAAATGTCATTCAAGATCAGGTGTGCAAAGACTGGGGAGAGGTTATATAATATTTGGCTGCTTCTGTCTCACATCTGGTCCTTTGGCATTAAGCTACCTATAGAGAGGATGACTTTGCCCATCCAAATTGGATTTTGTTTTAATCTGGCATTGTTTTATTGAGGCTAAAAATAGAAGCCAAAATGTGTGTGAATAGGCTAAAACATGTGTCTGAAGTTATGAAATGAAATGTGAGGAAGAGCCAGAGAAGAGAGAGCCACAGTGAAGCAGGGACTAGAGAGGTGAATAAGAGAAATCAGAGAGAAGGCTGTCAAGTACAGAAGAGCATTAGCAGATGGGATGAGTGTGTGGTAAGGGTCTTTAACATGGGGAGCAGGAAGGCTCATGCTGACTTCCACTGGTATTTCTGTACTTGTCAGCGAGTCTGCTCACTGCTTTTTTATGCAGGAAGACTTCTCTGGAATACAGTTGTATGTACTGTTCATGACATACACATCACACTCCCCACACACACTCAGGCCTCCACACCTCCCCACCCGCCAAGAAAATTTTCATGGCTTGGAACTGCTGCTTTCCCTTGCCTTCCTGGTCCAGCAAGTCAGGTTGAAATTGTGCTCAAAATATGGGGGAGGGAAGGCTGGCTTTCTGTTGTCAGCTGTCCTGGCTTGCTAGTGTCAGTCACCCATAGATATAAATAAACCCCATTTATTTATTGCCTTTCTTAAGTTATACTGTATATTATCAAGAGAATGCTGGGCATAATTCTAAGATCAGAAACACACTCTGGGATTAAAAAAAAATCTGATTTTCTAGGATAACCTTAGCTTTTCAGGGAGAAAGGAAGTTCCTGTTTTCAACACTAGATTCATAAGACTTCAATATGCTTCTCAGTTCTCCCACAGACTTTCTGCAGGTTAGATGGAACAGTCCAAACTAGCTGTTAAAAATGTTAGCATGGGTTCCTGACCCAGTACTGTCATCTACTCTGCTCTTCTTATTCCTGCAGCTTGGAAGCACAGTAGATTATGTGCTGGTTTGTGAGCAAGGCTGTGTTCATCGGTGCTGGGAAAGTCTTTATGGCACTGAATTTTAGTGTGCAGATATCTCTTAAATGACTTCATGCAACTCCTTTGATTTTCTTGTGACTCAGATTCATATCCATAAAAGGGAGGTAATCCTTTTCTTCCCACTGTGACTGTTCTGAGTTTTTGAGGTCCAGTCATGGATGACATAATAGTGTGTAAACATGTGGACAGACATATCAGCAGATACTTTGACACCTCCTGGCAGGCAGAGAATAAAGGAGCTGTTTTATGCTGTTGTGTGTGGTGATTCACTGCAATGACTCTTTATCACTGGAGAGAATCAACTCTTAATATTGCCTGCTGTTAGCAATTAGCTCTTTTTCTGTTCCCCCTACTAAACCAGAACCTCCATCTACTCAACTACAAGGAGATGGAATGCTCACCAGTAGCTTTCAAATGATAAAACTTCCAAGAATTATATACATTAATATCTATGAAATTACCTATGAATTATTGATGCAATTATCTGTGAATTGGCAACGAGCTGCACTCTTGTTAGGAACTTAGATATTTACTTGTAGACATAGGAATGCCCCTCTCTGTGCTGAGTCCTCAAGGTAATCATACAAGAGCTCCAGAAAAGTGATTCTAATTCAGTTTGTGAGAAATGACAAACTGTGCTATGCATTTCTGTAGGAACACAAAGGCTCAAACATCTTCAAAACAGGAAAATGAGGTTGAAGTTGGCTGCCTTCTCTCATGTGCCTTTGTTTCCTTAATTTCAGCATATTGCCAAGGGATACGTTTCTGGACTGGTATCCTATCTTAATGCACATGGTTGACAGTTTGGTTCCTAATTCAGTTTTCAAACTTTCTGTGCAGTGGCATAGCTGGTAATTCCACTTTCTAAATATCTCTCCAGATCCTTTGTGCTCTGTGATGTTTGGCTCTATGCTGGACTTTCAAGGAGAGTGTATGTTCTTTAAATAGAGCAATATTTTGAATAAATAGCTCTCAACAAATGTCAGTCATGTTTAGAAGCAAGCTGATGTGCCAAATACACAGGACAAGCTTTACCTACTAGATTAGCTGTAAAATGCAAGCAGTCCAAAATAAGCTTGGTACATTTCTAAGTGGTTTGGATTTTTCTTTTTAAGGGGCTCTCTAAGGATGTTTAAGTAAAAGATGTAAAGACAACATTGACATTTTCTCATAATGTGCCTAAATAGTAAAATGCTGCAGTGTGTAGAAGTCAAAACTGTATCTTTATAATAATGAGGAGGGGGCAAAATTCCATATGCCCTTTCTGTTTCTTTTTAAAGATCAGCCTTTTCACACCCCTAGTTCTCCTGCACCAAGGTCCTCTGCATGTGTTGGAGTGGGGAAGTAGACTCCTATGCAAGCAAATAAAGAGATAAAGCATACTGATACTGGAGAAAGATTTAGAGGAGGGCGCGCGTGAAGAGATGAGTCACATGAGTCAGAAGCAAGAGTGAAGAAGGTATTCTGGTGCTTGAAAAGAATACCAGGAATACTTTTTCACACAGTAGCTTACTACACTGGTCTGTGATCTCATCTGTTGTGGCAGAGAGGTTGTGTGATAGGGACACCCAGGTTTCTGGTGATGGCTGAGATTTGCAGAGCAGTGCAGCAGGTTTTCCCACAAAAAAGTTCTCCATGATCACTTGAAATCTTTGAGTAAAGAATCTTTGGTTTTTTCCCAGCTTCTGCTCGCAGAGAAGGATTAACAACAAACTCCAGGTGAGGAATCCCAAGAGTTGCTTCAAATATGGACAATGGAAGAAGCAGCAGCAGTGACTTCACACCATTGCACCCATATCAGCCAAAAAAGAGAGAAGAGGAGGCCTTGGTGAGAGAGCAAGCCACTGAAAAGAGTATCTAAACATCTGTGAAAGCAGATTGTGGTGATACACCTGTAAGCTGAGGTGAAGGAATGCTTCTGAGAGCTTCTGCTGCTGAGTCTTTGTCACTTCCTCCCATTTCTTCCTGATCACTAACTGTGAGATCTTTCTGTAAGACAAGATCTTTCCTACAGCTGTTCTATCTAAAGTCCAGGTTTGAGCATAAAGTCTCACTTGCTCAGCCATTTCAATCTGTTCTAGTCTGATAATAGCCAAGATTCCATGCTTTCATCACATGGCAACTATCAGCAGAGAAAAATATTGGAACATGTGACTGAAGATGTCTGTGTTGGTTGCCATCTTGAATTTTGGCACGGAGCCATAGAAATTAACAGTTTAAATAAAGTAATTTCATTTGTTGGTTTTGGTTATAATTTCAGTTATTAATTCACACTCCCAAATATTTTCTGTTGTTATACTGGACAGGATTTTAAATCTGTCTTTGTTTCACTGTGGGATACTTGTATTCTGTGTGGCTTGTTTTGTGTTTTGATTGCTGTTTGTTTAGACTTTGTAAACCTTTTTAATTGGCTGATGTTTTCAGACCCAGGCTTGAACCCTAAGGCCCAGGTGGCTCTTATCAGTTGCAATACTGTCTTGGTGAAGCACTCCAGATAAAATTTGCCTAGTGTTATGAAAATTAGTTTGCTTGTGTTAGAAAATAATGTCAGCAGCTGGAATTTGTATTGGAGAGAAGATTCATCCCTCCTTAAAATGAACAGGAAGCAGCTTCAGCTCTCGCTCTTTGTTGGTGCCAAGTTAAAGGAAAACTCAGTATTTTGCCACTTCTGCCTTGTCCAACAGCAAAGGGTGTGATTGATAGTTCTTAAAGGTAAAAAATATTCTATTGCTTGTATCGGAGTCTTCAGAGATTGGATTCAACATCCTTTTTGATCTCTTTTCTTACTCCACTTTCCTCTGTCTTTCTAGTTTGTATAGGCATTATTAAGAGATCATTCAAATATGTTGACAAGTAGATAGTGATCAACCCAAAGGACTGACAGAAGAAAGTGTATCAGAGGGAGAAGGTGTTTTCTCTTGAAATGATTATGTTCTTGTTCACTCTTGTATTCCACATATTTTCTGTCACTCAAGACCAGATAAATTGTGAGAAGGTTAAATAATTATGTTCATACCTTATTAATTTCACCACCATGCCCTTCAGGCATGAATTCATAGGACAGAACATGCATTTTTCCATTTCTGGTACACTCACACATGTGACACATTGAATACTTCACTTGTCCAAAATGCAGCTCTCAGATACAGCTGTTCCCTTCATTAGCTTATCTTTCATTTCCATTAGACAGTGACAATCACTTTCACTTTCTTCACATTTTTGTTGGCTCGTGATTAGTGCAAATTTAGTTGCAGAAGTTGTTACTTCAGACTTGTGCACAGTCTCAGCAGCTGTGGGCTTCAAGATACACCTTCTCTAGGTCTGTCTTCTCATAACATACTCTGCTATGTGTGGTATTGGCTATCACGTCCAGCTCAGTCAGAGGGGCTATTTCCATGTAAGATTTAGCTTCAGTAAATAATTAATCCATTGCTTTCTTCCAAAGGATCTGAGTTATCCTTATTCCACTGGGGTTTGTGTACAGGATTGAGTAGCTGTGGGATATACATCCTTGTGGACCTCTTATCTCTGCTTTTGTTCTCTAGTTTGTTTGTTCAGGTTATCACAGCCACTGCTGAAAACTGTAGAGAGCTTTGTAGGATAAAGATTTAGTTAGCTCAGGGAAGGTGATTGTCTTATAGGAATCATTGTCAAAAGCAACATTCTTACATCTTTGTCAAGAAAATTACCAATGAGTGCTGCCTTATTATGAACACAGGTGAATTGTTTTGTCAGCTTTGCTAGTCTCACACCCACTCATTTTGGGGTAATGATTTGAACTTGGTTATAGACATTTTTCCTGAACTTGTTTGCTTTGCATGTTAGATGTAGCCAACCCCCACATCTATAACTGTGATGACTTAGTAGCAGTATATTAAATATCCTGTCTCTAGGATTCTTTAAATATTCAGGAAAATGCACAGGGCAGTATCAGACCCTTATTTTGAAGGGACAAATTGAAAATTTTGCTTCTGCTTCTGACAAACAAAAAAAACCAACCCAGAAGTATCAAGACTGGTCCTTTACCTGAAGCCAAACACCTAGACTTTGAAATCCAATTTATTCTCAGGATGTGCTCAGCCAGAGCATCACATGACATAGTAGTCTTCCTTTGTCTTGAGCATCTGCTGATCCCATCTCTGAACACAAATGCTGATACACTGGGAACATGTGCAATAGAGAATCAGGAACAAATTCTGTGATTCCAGCCTCTTATTTTTTCCATCTCCCTGTATTCTTCAGCCTGGAGTCCATTTGTCTTTGTGCATGGTGGGTACTGTGCACTGAAGGCTAACATGTATTTTGTCTCTTTGCAGCTCTGCAACTTCCATGTCACTTTCCCTCAGTGCTGCAGTTAAGAGATTCATTGGGGAAGCATGGGACTGTTACCCTCCCATCTTGGGAGAGAAGGAATTTTACAGGAAGTGTTTTCTTCTACAAGGGAGGGAAGTAGAATAGCAAACCATTTTGGATATGTAATAGTTGTACAAGGGGAATACAGTTTTATGTGTTTCTCAAGTGTGGTTTATTTTTTCTCTGTTCATCAGTGGTTCCATCAGAAGTGTCCTTCTTCACTGCAAGAAAATTACTAATAGAAAGCCCCAACAGTCATTCAGCATCTATTTCAGTGGTGACAGTGAATAATGTAATCAAGGAATCTCCCTCTTCTGTGATGTTTGTATCACTTCTAAATTACAGAGCTTGTTCTAGTGACAGAGAATCAGGCTTGTTAGTCTTGAAAGCAGTAATGTGCACATCAGAGTCCTGGAGGCTGAGTTAATGACGAGTTCATGCAGCATTTTGTGCTGTGTTTTAGTTGTTGACCTTTAAAACAGCTTCACAAGGCACGTGAGTGCTGTCAATGGGAGATCATGTTGTGATCCTAGACAAACCACTTAGTCTTGGATGCCAACAAGATGTACTGAAGTTTCTATTCTCAAGATCATGTATGTTTTTGGACAATCATGATTTGTTGGAAATGCTCCTCACTATGGTGCCTGCAAGGTCAACAGACGTGTCTCTGATACTGGTTCCACATTGTGGAAGGAAGTTTTGGTATCAAGACCTTTGTTTACTAGTAGGAATCTCAGTGCTGTGCCTTTTCCTCGTAACAGATACTCTCCATATGCCTGGAGTTGAATGGCTGGCAGTGCCAGACCATTCTTCTTTACCTGAGGAGCTCACTGATGTATAGACTTTATATGATATATGATTTATATGACTTTACAGAACAAACTGGGATTCTCAGAATGGATTCTCTAAGCCTCTACCTTGTACTAATATAATACTTCCAGTAATTTTGGATTATTTGCTGGAAACAAAAGTAGTCTGGCTCCTGCTTTATTTTTTAAGATTTACTTGATAAAACTGCCAAGGACTTTTTTCCTCAGTCAGTCCTATATTTGCTCATAATCCTGGGCTCACTGTTGCAATCTGAATGGGTTATTTTCTGGTGTATAAATAGTTGGATTTTTTTGGTTGCAGTAAGTGGCTGATTTATCCTCTTCAAATTATTTCCTTTCTGGACACATTATTCTCATGGTTCTGTCATAGGTTTCTTTCAAAAGAAGCTTCTGAGCTTTACCTAAATCTGGGGCTGGGCTTTTTTTTCCTTCTAGAACCTCATGTTTCTGGAGCTGAGACATCCTTGTTTACACCAAACATTAGGAGAACCATATTTAGCTTTACACAACTGAGATTGCTTATACCAACAGCTTAACATTCATAGTTTTCTTCATGCAGAAAGTGGTTAATTGGAAAAGAGATGAGCAAGGAGGTATGTAAGGGAGAAGTTGAAAAAGGAGTAATTGTTTACAATCATGCCCACTAGAAGTAGGGGCATCAAATGTAACTAACAGATACAAGTTTCAAAGAAAAAAAATAAAGAAAGTGGGGGAAATGGCAACTTTTTTCCACAGTAGGTACTTGACCTAAGGAATTTCTTGTTACAAGATGTGAATACAAAAAAGAGTATGTGGTTTGAAAAGACAAGTAGACAAATCCATGAAAAAGTAATCTGTTAGAGCATATTAAATATTAAAACTGAAAAACAGGAAGTTTCTCAGACTTTTCAAATTACTATTCTGGGGAAGTCTCACAATGGGCTGTTCCAGTTTTTAATTTGTGCATCAGGCATGGGCTGTTGACCTCTGTCCAACAAGAGCTGAGCTAGGTGGTCTTGTAGTCTGACTTTGCATGAGTTTTTTATTTTGACAGTTCCAGTACAGACTATCAGAACAGCCAAGACAAAGCTACTTTCATGACAATGACATGTTCCACCAGAATTCATCTTGTGGTGTTGAGTTTTCTTAAGAAAAGATGTCTATTGCTGACATATGCCAAGTTGTCACATGTAACTTCTCTATGCTTTCACCTGGATGGGCACTATGTATTGCAGACGCTTTCAGAATGATGAAACTTTTAAAAGAACATAAGGGAGACCAATATCCACCTCTAGACAAACTGGGATTTCGGAGGAAACTTAAGTTGTTGTATATGGAAGTCATCCATAATATGATCCTTGTAAATGGCTAATCACATAAATATGGAAAAAAACCTTTCATCTAACTGAAGTTTTTAAGTTATTCATAAACATTTCACTTCTTGCCATCTTTGTCTTTCAAAGAGCTTGAGTGCAGAGCACCTTCAAGGTGAATGTGCACAACCACAGCATTTCTTAATGAACCTTGTAATTTGTTCCTTCCCACTTTAGAACACTGCTGTCCTTTTCCAAAGAATGAAGTTTCCCTGCTGACTTAGAGATGAGTAGTTAGGAAATGCAGATTGATCTCAAAATTGCTGGATTCTGAGTCTTCCTTTGCAGTTGTAATACAGGAGGACAACTCCACTGAACTGAAGGTGACAAATAACACCAAGTCTGCCCTGAGGAGTCTGCTTTATTACCTTACCAAAAAAGGATTTTATTGGCCCTCATTGAAAAGGAGTTTTCACTGCTGTTTTGCATTAAAAGGAAAGAATCACTGGTCACTGTGGAGACCCTGGTATGAAGCCTTTGCCAGTGGTATTCAGTGAATCATAGTGGTTCCCAAGGGAAAAGACTCTACTTAACAAGGCCTCTTCTCTACAAGTCCACGCCTATAGCACAGACGGTGAGCTTGAGAAATCTTCTGTTCTTTGAAAAGAAGTGGCTTCTTTAGCTGATCTATCAGACAAATCAAGTTTGTCTTAAAAAGGCCAAATTTGATGCAGTTGTTAAGGATTTGGGGGCTGTTAAAAATGCATCTTTTATTAACAATTTTTTATCATTTGTTTGGGGCAGGTGAAAGAGGTGCTGTTATCTCTAAAAGCAGTTTCAACACTGTATTTGAAATTTTGCCTTCTGCTGTTCTGGGATGTGCAACAGAAGATAACCTCAGAACATTAGTTCAATTTAGTGCCCCTGCAAGAATATTTTAGAAAATCTTATTTCACCATAGTTCTAGCAATGATAAAGTGTAGTCTCCTCTCCCCACACAAAGAGGAGACAAGTTACAGTACTCAGTGTAATTACGTTCCACAATCATAAAATATTTTGGGGTTATTGAACTGATCTCTATATCTTGAGTATTATCATGTCAAAAGTCAGGAGGGAGTCTTTGAAAAGTTTCTGTACTGACAAGTCAAAAAGCTTGACTGTCATCGCTCCCTCATTCTTCTATAAAACTACTATGTTTTTTTCTGAGTCTAGGGAAGAAAAATAACAAGGGATTTTTTCCATGCTGTTTCCAGTAATTATTGTATAGGATTTACCTTGTGGTTTTGCTTTATTGATATGATCTGAAAAAGTTATGCTGTGTCAGATATATTTAATATATTTAATACATCTAGGATCTCTTAATACACCATTCTTCAAGGTGCAGATAGAGAACTGTGAATCTGCTGGGAAGCTTTAGGCATCCCACTGGTGCCACTACTTACATGACTAATGCTTCCAGTTGCATGATGCTTTCCCCCATTCAATCTGAGGTTTTCTTCCTTCCTGAAAGTGTTTTCTCCACTATTTCTAATTCCAGAAATTCAATGTGGAATACATTTTGTCTGTGATATCAGCCTGGATTTTTATTTTTTACCTACAAAACTCATGTTTTCATATGTGTAGTAAAACTTCCTTTTGAAAATTATATAGGAATAAAGATTGGTGGCACTCTCTGCCAAATTGTGGCCCAGGTCTTTTGAATGAAGGCAGATAAATGACAAAAATGAAGACAATTTAAAATGTGTATTCAGTGCAGTGTAACTGCTACCACACTGCACTTCCTTGAGATTTTATTGCCAACTCTTTTAGTTTGTTTCCCTTTGTTTGTAAAGTTGTTTTTTTCCAGTCCTTCAGATTAACATGACAGAGCACTTAGCATGGTAGTATCTAAATGAGATCTTCAGATCCTGAAGCATACTTAGAGATTTTTGTAGCAAGTCTCCTTTGAGGGGGCAGACATCAAATTGTGTCATGCAAGGCAGTTTGTTGCAAGCTGGATGTCTTTCAGAGACTGTTGTTGTGAGTCAGACTGTCTGCTGCTGCTTTCCTCTGCAAGTGGAGTTTCTTACAAGTCCTTGAAAACAGTGGATTTCTCCCAAGCATCTAGTCAACCTACAAGAGGATTTCAGCACTTCAAAAGGCCAAAATTTTGTTTCAAGAAAGGGCCAGAATATGGCTACCATGACATTCCCCAGTCATTACACTACATGCATTGCACAAATCCTGTAAGACTTGCCCCTGGCTGCACAGCAAATCTTTGTTTTGTCTGCTTCCTGAAGAGGATAATAACTTCAGGAGAAAAAAGAAATCCTTCCTGAAAAATGTCAGAAAATCTGGTTTGATATGACCCAGCTGGTTTCTTTCATCAAGTGATGTATATGCACTGGCCATGATATATTATTATAATGCCTCATTTCTGAATCTGGTGAGTGAATATCTAAACAGCTAGAGAGAAATGGCTGAGTGTTGGCAGACCAGAAAAAGCAGACCAGAAGCCTGCTTTGCTTTCTGCAACACACCTAATGCCTATGTGTTAATTTTTTCCTATGTTGGCCCCATGTGGACAGCAATGAGGTATCTTCTTCCTTTTCTTCTGTCACACCTGAAGGATGGGTTGCCATCCAGAGGGACCTGGACAAACTCAAGAAGTGGGGCCATGGGAACCTCATGAGGTTTAACAGGGTCAAGTGCAAGGTGCTGCACCTGGGTCAGGGCAACCCTCGTATCAACGTGGTCTGGGGGATGAACAGATGGAGAGAAGCTCTGCTGAGAAGGACCTGGGGGTGAGGAGAGGTGGGCATGAGCCAGCAATGTGAACTCACAGCCCAGAAACCAACTGTGTCCTGGGCTGCATCCAAAGCAGCATGGGCAGCAGGATGAGGAAGGGGATTCCTCTGCTCTGCTCTGCTCTGGTGAGGCCCCACCTGCAGTGCTGTGTACAGCCCTGGGATCCCCAGCACAGGAAGAACAGAGACCTGCTGAATCAAGTGCAGAGGAGGGACACCAAGATGATCACAGGGAAAGAACACCTCTCCTGTGAAGACAGAGTGAGAGAATTGGGTTTGTTCAGCTTGGAAAAGATATGGCTTAGGGGTGGACCTAACTGGGCCTTCCAGTACTTGAAGGGAGCCTACAAGACAAAAAGAGACTTTTTACAACATCATGTAGTGACGGGACAAGAAGGAATGGATTCAAATTGAAAGCGTAACTTTAGATTAGATATTGGGAAGCAATTCTATACTGTGAGGTTTATGAGGCACTGGAACAGGCTGCCCAGGGTAAATGTGGATGCTGGAACCCTGGGGATGTTCAAGGCCAGGCTGGGTGAAGCTCTGAGCAACATGATCTAACAGAAGGTGTCCCTGTCCATGGCAGGGGGTTGGAACTACATTATCTTTAAGGTTCCTTCCAACCCAAGCCATTCTATGATCTTTCCTAGTCAACTAAGTGGAATGATAGACAAAGACTATTACCGTGCATAAAGATCACAACCTCCTGAAAGAGGGAGAAATAAGTCTTTGCCTTCAAAAGGTACCACTTGGTATTGCTTGTTTTAAGTTAACAGTAGCAGCGTAAACCAGCACAGGGGACAGAGTTTCTGCCTGGAAGCTGTTCACTAAGTTTGCAGGATGTAGGAGTCCAATAATGGGGGGAATGGAGGGGGAGGGGAGGAGTGGTTTGCCATAAACCACAGCTGTAAAGAAACCATTATTCATTACCAGATAGAAAGGTCCTTATCCCTAAGTGTATTTTTCATTAAATCATAGGCTGATAGTGGAGAGGGCCCAGCTGCTTGGTTGAATGCCTTCAGACCATCTCT
The DNA here is from genome assembly GCA_024734555.1 of Trochalopteron elliotii. Lineage (NCBI taxonomy): Eukaryota > Metazoa > Chordata > Aves > Passeriformes > Leiothrichidae > Trochalopteron > Trochalopteron elliotii. Next base: position 1,033,066 of record JANPWX010000317.1, read on the forward strand.
GCATCTTTCTAAAAATCCTAGTCCTATATGAGAGTGTTATAAAGCAGCCAAATAACTGAGATCTTTAATCTTGGAAATTGGTCTTTCCTGGAGACACATTGTGACATCCAAAGTGCTGTACCATATTCTTTCTGTAATTATGGGCATAAGTGACATCTCAAATGCATTACTGTCATTTAAAGAATGGCAAAATTAACTAACAGTTTTCATTTGCTGTATTTCTTGTTGATACACCAGAATTCATTTCTAAGACAATCTATTTCATAATGAGTAAACTGTCTCATCTCTTCTGTGTTGACTTGTTGCACGATAAAGGGTCTTGCATTTGTATCTGAAGCCTCTCTTTGCGAGAGGACAAGAGACACTGAGCTTTGTTGTTTCCACCTGTCACTTCTGGAACTGCATAAGAAATTAACCAGGATTTAAATTAATTCCTTGTATGCAAAAGAAATACTGCTGAAGCAGAGAGCTGAAAGTCCAGGTGTTCTTTTACTAAACACAATAATTTTATACAGCTTTTGACCAATATTTTCTACTGAGTTTGAATGTAAAAAATAATAGATGTTAAAGAATTAGAAGGCATATTTGCATCCTTGCAGTATATCCAAACTGTTCCTATTATTTTAAACCACAATTAATGTAGATTATAGGTAGCCTATAAGACCACAAAGTAGTATAGTTTTCCAAGTGTATAGATACCACACTGTTGACTCCATATGTATTGAAAACTGTATTTTCATGATGGACTTTATTGCCTTTCAATCAACTATTAGAGAAGACAAGCCAGTACTACAGAGATGCTCTTTTGTGTGCCACTGAAATACTTGTAGTGGGCAAAAAAACCTTTCCTGCTCAGTGGAGCTGGCTCTAAAGCTGCATTCTGGTCGCTGTGATACTCAGCCTGCCCTGCATTGGACTTGAGATCATGTTGAAGACATCTGCCTCCTAAGACATTGCAATGGATCCTCTTGATGGGATGGCTGTAGTGATTGCATTTACAAAGAAACCTGAGCCAGACCTCCTGTATATTTGCTCTGGTGAGAATATTGTAGTCACAGATACGGAAAGCTTCAGAGCAGCACAGAAAGATGAGAAAAGGATCTGTGAACTGAGAAAATGAAATTCTGATAGCTACAACAGAGAGATACAAGGCATCCCAGGACCCAGCAGAACAGAGCTGTGATGTTGGCAGAGGAGTGGACAGGTATGTTGTCTTTTATTACTTTTGGGCACAGTCCATCCTTCTGACTGAGTGTATTGATGTCTGCTGGTTATATGGACAGGTTATATGGACACCAAGCAGCATATCCCAGTTCACACAGTGGTAACAGGGATGGGCTTTATGTAAGTGCAGTGGGATTGCTAGAGACCATCCAATTCAAAGCCCAGGGGACAAAGACTCATTTAGTCTGCAAAGACCATTCTTTGCTGAGGTATAAGTTATGTTCTGAAGTCACTGAAGCAGCGTTCCTCTCAGAGCTCTACAGTGCACTACAGCCTGAAAAACAAGGTAGGCATTCAAGTTCAGGTCTAGGTCTTTTGCATACTATAATAGTTTGCCACAGAGAAACAGGGACTGCACAGAAGGTTGTTTGATCATCTGTGTAGGATCTGCATTATGGCACTGCAGAATAGGTTTTTTTCACTCTTTCTAACCATTGATCTTTGTTAAAGAGACAAACTGTGCTGGGATTGTTTTCATCAGCTTTTGTTTGTTTCTGAAAACAACAAAAGGGAACTGTTGAAAGATGTATTCAGTGTTGGCAATGAAGATCCCACTTTTTCTTTCCCATTGTCTTCTTCAATTTGCTAGCTAGTAACAGCACAGTAACTGCTCTCTGCCTTCTCACACAAGTGTCCTGAAACATTTTGGTACACTTGCGCCCAGGAGTGTATTCAATCTGTTACTAAGCCCCATGTAGCTAGTATAGTTTGTTGCTGAATTATAGCTGAAGCACCCTTGGAAAAGTTACTTTAGTTTTAAGGAAATGAATTCAGAGCCTGTCTCACAAATCTAATTCTCAAATGTTGCTACAGAAATGGAAGGCCGAACAGAAAAGCAGTAACTGAAATGTGCTGGATTTCAAAAATTACTGTTCCCATGAGTGTATATACTGGTTTGACACCTCAGGACTCTTCACCCCTGATTTTCCATTGTCATTTTGTCTCCTTTGCCAAAAGGCAAAAGGCTTGGTCTTTCTGCTGCCCCTTCCTGTCACTGAGAAGCAGCAGTGAACAAGGGCTAGTAAGACAGTCCCATCTCAGGGGGCTGCCAGGGTTAATCCGTGGGTGGTTCTGATGTGCTCCAAGTGCCACGCAGAACTTTGTGCAAGTGTTCTAGCTCAACCCTTTGCAGCTCTCCCTCTTTGGTTCCCTGTTTATTAGCAAGGAAGCCCTTCAGTTGCATGGGGAGCAAAGCCAGCCCAGAGCTCGGGAGGAACAATGACCAAAGAACAGGCTGCAGCTTGTAAACCAAAACCTCCCTTGAGGCTGCTACTAAAAGGAGATCAGAGAGAATTCCTATGCCAATAGGCATCTGGATTTCTCCCCCCCCCCTCTCTTGTAGCTAGTAAATTTCTGGCCTGTCTGTCAGCATGGTGGTATAGTCACAATGCATTTATTTGCTCCCTCCCTGGGCAGGTGGCAGGGAAGCCTGGGCATGGAGAGATGCACAGGGCACAGCAATACTGTAATACTACAGGACTGATCAGAGCTTTCATCATCACACCAATCACACAGGTCAGGGAGCTGCAGAGAGATGAAAAGTATAAAGCACTGGGGAGTGCCTCTATCAGGCACGTGTGCCCTGGCCAAAATGGTACACAGGTTGGCAGGCTGCCTCCACTGACCCACCCTTGGTAACCTCTAGCCAGTTGGTAATGGTTCAGGAAGGGCTGCTTATGATTTATTAAGACATTTGAGTTTACACGGTTTGGCAGCCTCACATGAGCTATATGGAACCAGCCATTATTGTGAAGGGCTTGATGGAAGAGCTGGATTCTGAGCTGACCATGGAGAGCCCTGGCCTCAAGTGATTAACCAGCCAGGTGTCATTTTACACTCAGTTGCTGGGGACCAGGAACTGGGAGGAGACAGGGAGGAACCTCTGTGGTCTCTAGAACATGACCTTCAGGTAGCTGTGTTTAGACAAGTCAGACATAGCCTCTGAGTCTCACGTGGCATTCAGCACCAGAGATTTTTACCTCTGGGAGTATCTGTGGCTGCAAAAACACATTTAAAGGATTACATTGATTTCTTGCCCGGGCAGCATCTGTAATCTTTTTTATGAGCATCAAATCAGTACATGAGAGGAAGGGTGTGTTATTTACCTGGATGTACAGGTCTGTACTGGCAGATCATGTATGCCTTCAAATGGACATATGACATTTGTCAGCTGTGGCAACTGCATTGCCTTGGATATTTAAACAGTATTGCTGAAAGTTTTATGTTTGAGGGGAGCTTTATATTAATCTATCAAAAGCAGATGTCAGCAGTGATGTACATGTCTGAAGGACTAGGTTGGAACAGGGCACATTTACACCAGGTACAGTTTGAGGGTAATAAGAAATTTCCATTTGGGGATTTTCTTGCTGACCTAAATTCTACCTGTGCTTTTGAAGAAACATTTTGGAAAGGGTAAAAATTTTAGACTGAGTATGCCACAGCAGGAGCAGTTTAAAACCAGCAAATCATCTAACTCTCCAGCAAAAAACTTGGCTTGTGAAAAAATTTGCATCTCCCCCCCCCCCCCAAATATTTGTTTTTTACGAAGTTTTTGAGATTACTATTTTTTAAGTCTTGGCAGGTGAGACCGAGTTCAAGTCATCATGCAGAACTGGTGCAGAACACCCCAAAGCACCTCACAAACCACAACAGACAAGAGGTCCTCAGGGTGTATCAGATCACAAATGAACAGGCCCAGTATTCAGGTACCCACAGATGCTCCTGCCCTGACCCCGAAACCATCTCTTAGAAACTCCAGGAAGGTAAAAGAACTGAATGGAGGCATCAGTCTCTCTGAAAATGGTCTCAGCACCCTCTTTCCTTGTATTTGCCCACCCTTGGTAGGCTGACTGGAAGCCTTGCAGTTTGCATTTGGAACCCAATAGCCAGGATCCTGTCAACTGAACTTAGAGGTTTTGGCAGACACAGTTTCAGTTGCAGAACTCCTGGAGCACAGCTCTGAGGAACAAAAGTCTTAAGTGTATCTCTGAGCGCTTCTTCTCTTAGCAGCTTCCCTGCTTGAAGCATTTTCCTTCTCTAAGGAAACCTTCAAAAATTCCTCCTACAGGGAAAACCTTTAATACTTTAGGCTCATGGGGAGGGCTAAGGTCTTAAGATAGCTAAAGCAAGAATAGAAAACATCTCCCCTTTTCCATTCTCCCTTTCACCTGCTTTCTCATTCTCTTGCTTTCCCATCTCAACCACCCAGCATTCAAATACACAGCAGTTCTTCCACATTATCCTTTTCTTCCACACCAACTGTCCAGCCATTTTGGAGAGTGTGGCCTTTGTGTCACCAAAGTACTTCCTAGAAGGAACATTACACTGCCAAGACGACCAAGGAGTGTTCCAGAAGAAATCCCCAAGGGCTGCCAGACTCTCAAGGTTTGGCACTTGGCCCTCAGCATGCGTAGTCTCTGACCCCCAGTTCTCTTTGTGTTAGCCTGGGAGCAGGAGAGTGGGTGCTGACAGTTTTTTCCTTGGCTTTGGGTGGGCCAGGGGGCCTTTCAGCTGCACTTGCAGGATTTCACCACCATGTTGGAGAGCTGTTCCACTTTGGGGGTCCTCCCGACATAGTACAAGATAGTGAGTGGCTCCAGGTCCTGGGGAACACAGCAGGGCGAAGCAGATGCCTCAGGGTTCAGCGTGTTATATAAACCCAGCACCTGCAGGAACAAAGTAAATGTCATGACAAGGTCAGGAATACATTTAAGTTGGTTGAGGACAGGAAGGGGCTGCCAAGTCAACAAGTCTCTAGGTGTTTGTACTACGCTCATCAGAGGGTATTTCCCTGAGATGAGTAATACTCCCCTGTCACTTCCTGATCACGGCCTGCTTCTAAAGGGTCTCACCTGCCCTGGCCTGACTCTTAAGAGTTTTTTGTTTTGTTTTGTTTTGTTTTTTCCTTGCTCTCTGTGACTGATGCTTAAGGGTTGAAGGAGTACAAGTAGTTGTCTCCTTTCATCTCTAATTTGGTACAGCACTGTGTCACAATTTTTGCTTTTAACAAGGTGGGTGTAACCAGCCTGGGGCCATGCTGTCTTGGATTCTATTAAAGAAACCAGAAGAAAGAATATCTGTGCTGCTTATTTCAACCAACATCTCCAGATAGCACTGGGTGGATGCCAGTCCTCTCAAGTATGCGCAATTCCCTCCTAGCTTTGAACTGTCTGATGCCTTCTCCCTCCACTCTATCCTCCAAGTCATTACACTATAATACTAGAGCCAGGACAGTGTCCTGTGGGACCTCACTGGATTCTTCCTCCCAGCTGGCCCCAGCCCACAGATGACTATACACTACAGCCATGTAACCACTACAGAACAGTTGCCACATTTCTTGCCAGAGGTGACCACTTCTCAGCAGTGAGCATGATCTTACCTGCACTAGTGTGCTCTCTTCAGTGCTTATCTGGTGTAAATGAGAGGGTCTGACACATTGTATTTTAACTACTTAACAGTCTTTGGGGATGAGAGGTGCTAAGGATACATCTTCTTCTATCATCCAGATCCATGTAATCACTGTTGTTGTGGTATTCTCTGGGATCCTAAGCAAAGTACCCCTGGCTGTCTACAGGGTATCATGTGCTCTGGGGCCACTACTCAACAGCAAGTTAAATAGACTGATGGGAAATTTTCTTTTCATCATGTATTTCCTAAGTGGTGCTGGCAAGCTGTCAGCAGCTATATTGTTCTAAAGTTTTCTTTGATCACCTCACTGACCTTAACGCTTGCTCATTTCCTTTCTTGCTTAAGATCATAGGAGTCATTCTAAAGTCTCCTGTCTCTCACACTGATTCAGTCCAGTTACCTTCTAGAGAGCTTCTCAGGACAACCAGATGGTAAAGCTACATGCCCATTACCCTTTCAAAGCTGTTCATTCCCTTGCTTTGTCTTGTGCTTACTGCCCAGCATCTGTTCACTTCTTCATTCCCACAGATCAGCTGTTCCCACTGATATTAGTCCTTGAGCTTCAGTGAACCTTACTGCTAATGCAGACTGTCAAGCTGTCAAGAAAATATTAGCATCTTTTCTGAAATATCATCTTTACCTAGTTATTTTTCTTCAGCTGAATCTGCTTTTTCCAGTAGCTTTTTTAGTGAAATCTAAAGTTAATTTGCTAGTGAGCTGTTGCATTATCTGGATTGCTGTCTTTTGTGGGCAGAAGAAGCACAGGATTTTCCTCTGTCCTTTCCTGCTTCAGCAGTGGACTGTCTGATCCTTAATCTGTCTTTTGCTCTTGATACTTTTCCCATACCTGTGCTGTTCTATTACTTTTATTTTCTTCTGCTCTAGCCAGGCTCAGACTGTATTCTTCCCAAAGACTGACCAGAGGTTATGCCTAAGTTACCTAAAGACATTTGCTTTCTGCCAAGTTTTCACTCAAAAATCTCACTGCTAGTAGCTTCCTCTCTGCTGTAGGTGAGGTAGGATTTATGCAGCTGGAAAGGATACCTGTGAGAAAGGAGATCTTACTGAATGGCTGTGTTCACTTCTGGGAATGGACATGGATTTCCCTGCACTTTTGAGCTATAGCTGCCCCTTTAGGAGCAGATGGCAGGCACATGCCATTGCACAACAGTTTTTCATGACAACCTGGCAGAGAGTGTTGAAAAATCCCGTCGAGTGCAAACTGCAGGAGAAATTTACGAAGAAAGTAATTACCAGAACTGATGTTTGATGTGAACAATTCAGTTAATACCATGGCCACTGCCAAGTAAGTTCCTTAAAATGGTCAGTCCTGCTGTTTCACTTCTTATCCAAGACACAACAGCATCTTTCTCCTCAAGATTTGCCTGAAAGCAGGCTCAGTACTGATTCCAAAGCAAGCGCATTTTCCCTGCTGAACCACCAAGGCTTTTTTCTGCAGTTCCCTTGGAATGTTTTTCACTAATATTGATCTGAACTACTTATTCTGCTTTGAAGAGACTGGATGTTGACCAGACTTAGGGAGAAGGGGCAATCACAGCCACAAGCAGTATAATATAATGGATGTACCGTGCTGTGAGTGGTGTCTGCGCTGCGAAGGTATGGGCAAGGGCCTGAACAGAAGTTAGCAAAGTAGCCCTTGGGCTCGTGGACCCATTTCCAGCCAAGGTCCTGTCGGAAGTCAATGTACAGAGGACGCACGCAGCAGTTCTCCTCCAGGTTCCTGAAACACAGCAGTGAAACACAGTGAATCTAAAGGGGGCCCTACATGCAGTTGCGAGATGCAGCTTCCTGAGCAGAAGGACTGGTACCAGCAGTGGTGGTGGGAGGTGGTGGCTGCGTGTGCCAAGTGCCAGGAGTGGCACAGCCCGGCAGCAGGGGCAGCTCAGCAGCCGGGCACTGCTCGTGCTGCTGGCAGGCGACTTTCCCACCGCCCCTGCTGCTCCAGCAACCAGCACAGGGCTGCTGCAGGCTCCTGCCCAGCCTGTGCTCCTGGAAGGTGCTTGTGGGTCTCTTCAAACCTGTGGCTCTGCCAGAGGCACACAGCACCTCTGCTGAACTGACGAGTGGCCCTTCTGGCACCACAGTGACCCACAACCCCCGTGGAGGGCTCTGCCTTTCCCGGTGGCAGGGAGTCTTGCCAGGCTTGCCCACCTCAGGCAAAGAATCTGAGCAGGTTTCTCACTTACCGGAAACAGTAGTTGGTATCCAGGGCCCGTTTCTTTCTCTGGCTTCCCAACACGGGGCTCTCCAGTCGATGCGGGGGTAACATCATCAAGATGAGGTGGGGATTATGCAAGTCTTTCTGCTTCTTCAGGCGTCCCAAGTCCCCACGGCCATAGTCATCGTCACTGTCAATGCCTTCAGAAAAAGATGATGCACAAAGAAGAAATCAGCATGGAAGTGGAAGATGCAACAAGACCTTTCAGTACATTTAACACTCTCATGTTGGCTCTTGAACCAGGTTCGGGCAGCATGTCTACTTATTTCTTCCTTCACAGAGACCCCTTTATTTCTGGTGAATTTGACTGTTACAGACCTGAAATAGAGGCTTATGGGCCACCTGTTTTACCATTTGCAAACTGCTGGTGGGGCCATTAATCCATCCCACTCACTCCTGGCTTGAGTCCCAGGATAGGCAGGAAGATGAATGGTTTAAAGAAGATGTCAGATAATTGGCACTCTGCAGAACAGCCTCAGAAATGGAGCTTGTGGGGGCCAGTGGCTGCTGCCCAGGGCTGCAAGCCAGGAGGTTCCTAGTTCTCAGGCCAGCCAAGCCACTGACTCTCTGAGCCACCTCAAACAGGATGCCTAACTTCCTTGTGTTTCAGTCACCCTAACTAGAAAGTAGAGCCTCTGTGGAAATCTGAGAAGGCATCAAGTTGAACTTCCCAGAGAGATGCTGAAATATAAAATTACTTCTTTCTGCAGACACTCATGCAAACCGACCCAGCTTGCCCTTGCTTCTTTTTGTAACCTATGTATATAGTGGATATACCCATATCATGAACACACAAACCCAGATGTGTATGTTTTAAGACAAATGTTACACAATGTAAAGTGCTTGAATACACAAAGCAAGACCTCATTTTCTTCTTTATATGCTTGAGGCTTTCCCTTCCCCCAGAACCTCCCCTAACTGAGCTCTTTATCACCTTTGAACTTGATCTCCAGCAGTTCATGCAAATTCTCCACGATGTCCCCGTTGGGCTGAAAAGTATGGCAAGGACAGTGTATGCTAATTTCCAGGCCAAGGTTGGACTCTGCAAAGAAGATGACTCTGTGAGAAACAGTCTTTCTCAGCTGGGACAGCTCCTGGCATAAGGAAGTTTTAAGCAAGTTTTACATATGCTGTGCTATCTCCTAGACAATGGGTTGGTCTCAGAGTCAGGGGTGTTATCAGAGTTGAGGAACAGATGCTGCCTTGGGAAGAATAGGAAGAAAAACCCACTACCTTCACCTTTGCCAAAAGCCTTGCTCTTGCTCAAAGGAACTTTCTGGAGAGGTGAGGGTGCTTCTTGTTACTTTTTTTAGGCTATTCAGCATTCAAAAACATTTGTGAGCTTCAAGGAGCTTCTCTGGGAAAACAAGTATTTTGAAGAGCTGACTTTTGCTCTCTTAAATCAGTTTTGCCATCCTCAGTACCTATTATCTGGCTTCTGCTTAGTGTCTGAAGGAGAAATCTGAAAATAAGCAAGTTGGATATGGACAAGTAATTTTACTGGAAGCATTTTTCTCAGCAGCTGCAACCTCCTGTTTTGTTGAACTGCTAGCAGTCTAAGTCACACAGACTTTCCAGAGGCAAATCTACTTTCATAATAACTTCCTGGACCAGTCATGCTGTGTGGGCCTGACTACAGGAACATAAGACTCTTATGAAAGCTCCTTTTTTATGTTGTGCCATGAATTAAAACATCTGGCTTCCTGGGGCATTGACAAGGTGCCTAGCACCCTTTTTCCTCAGCACTATATATACTCTGTGATACCTTGTCAGATAGTGTGCCTGCCCAGAGCTTGCTGCAGTTCCAGCTCTGAGCTTCAGCCATCAGGACACAACTCAGATTGCTTGAAATAGGAGGAGCCTGCAAGCTCACAGCTTACCCTTCCAGGGAGTAGCTGCTTGCCAGTACCCGCATTCCAGTCTTCAGTGGCACCTAGCTTCTATCTGTGAGGCAAATCCAGCTGTGAGTCACACTGCCTTATGCTCCAGCTGTGAATGGGGTCAGTGTTCCTGCTGGGAACTGCCCTGTAACTATCTTTTGGGCTGTCCAGTGGTAGCAGAGGTATGTTCTCTGTAGTGTTAAAGCCACCATCTGTCTAGGTGTGTCAGCCTCTGGTATTTCCTCATCTTTATACCTGACAAGCTGTACACAGCTAAATAAACCAGGATCCTTGCTGCTTTTTCCCATACTACATTTGCTCTAATTCACATGAAAATTTAAGCAAAGAATCTGTCACTTTCTATGATCATTTAGAGAAGCAGAGGAGTCCCCTCTGGGCCTAGTTGTAAAGATTTTCCTCCAGGGAATGACTCCTTGTTCTGACTCAGCCCACAGAGCTACATGGGTGGGCCTCCAGGAAAGAGCCAGGAATCTAGCAAATGTCACACATTGGGGAAGCTCTCTGGAAGAAGGCTTGTTCTCAGACTGAAAGAACCTGTCCTCTCCGTGAACCAAGCTCCTGCAACAAGGGGAGCAGAAAGATACTTCTGTGAAGACTGATCCCTATTTCTCTGGATGCCTTGACACCCAGTCCATTTGAGACCCCTACCTCTGTGCAGAAGCCACTCACGCACGGTCTCGGTGACATCGAAGGACAGCCACTCAGGGGAGCCCCGTGTCTGCACGTTCCTGCCACTGAGGTAGCGCTGCTTTGCTATGTGCTCATCTGGCCGAAGGATCTGTGTCAGAAGGAGTGGTAGAAAAAATCAGCCAGTGCTATGCAGAAGGAAGGGATAGTCTTCAGTCTTTTTTCCTCCCACAGCTGCTAAAAACTAATTTAGAAGGTTGGTCTTGGCAGGTGAGACACCAAGAATACCCTGGGTCAGGTGAGAAGGACATGCTTCACAACCAACTGGAACTCCAGAGATCATCTACACAATGCTTATTTCTGTGTCCTAAGCAGCCCACCTCTCAATTCAGAATTGTTTTGGGGCACACATATAGAGGCAGAACCACATGGCAATTCATTTAATGGATGGATTTGTTTTTGTATACACCTGTGGAATATGGATCTGGACTTCAGAATAGAACTACCAGTGATAAATACAGCATCTTGCCACAAGTCCAGGAAGCCAATTTACTGAGTTCTCACTGTGGCATTTTCAGGTGTCCTACACTCTTCAACTTTTGTCAAAACACACCAAGGCTGTTCAGGTTTGGAGACTTCTGCCTCTGCTCTGACATCTCTTGCCACTTCCAGACAAACAACCACAGCACATTCAAGATGTTCCTTCCTGCAGACCCCAGGTTGACTCCACAGACCACTGAACCTATGGGGAAGCTCTGAAATCACCTCCTGTGTCAGTTGTGTGGTGGAGAATTGCTCTGACCTTTGATGCTGGATTCCAGGAAGTCCTCAAGAACTACCACCCAAAGACAATTTTAGCTGCAGTCTTATGGAAAAGTGGACAGACATGAGCCTGTGGGAGTGTGCTGCTAAGCTGGGATGCTAAACTGTATCATTACATGGTCCAGTTCAGCCTATTACCACTTCCAAGCCTGAACCAGCCCTTATTCTGTCAGTCCCTAGGTTCAAAGGAAACTCCAGATAAGTATCTGGATTAACAACTGGGCTGAATTGTGCTTCTGGGGAGCTGCTGCTGAAGGGAACATTGAAAGCAAGCACTGTTTTTCTAGTAAATCAGTGACAACACAAAGAGCTCCATCCATTGGATTAGCACCAACTGTACTACAACAGTCAAAGGAATAAAACTGCCAAGGGTCCTACACATGATATGACAGAAGGGTGAGAGCTGCTCCACTGATGCGGGGCTCCCCTTCCAAGTGGGAAAAGGGCAGCACCACATTGTAAAAGGAAAGGAAGGTGACTGTATCACTGCGTATGGTGGAAGAACCCTGGGTTACAGCATGCACTTTCTTCTCTCTTCTGTGGCTCTGCACATACCAGTTGAGACAACAATTAAGGAGTCAAGCTACTCTGGGTTCAGACACTGGGGAAGGTGATAAGAACACTCACCTGGAAGAGCTCAATGCGCTGCTCACTGCGTTTGGAGCTTGGGTTGGGCACACGCAGCACCCGAAACTCAGCCCGGAATAGGTTGGTGCTGTTCTTCTCTGCTGACGACACATTAAAGCGGAACACATTGGAGGTGACACCTTTTGGACAAATGCCCAACTCATCTAGGAGAAGGAAATGCAGAAACACTGAGAACCACATCTCTGAGAGGCAGGATCTCAAATAAATATTGTTTGAGAAAGAGCTTTCCAGTAGAGACTTGTCATTCAAACATCTTGTCACCTGTGAAGATGACAAGATCTAGCTCAAGATAACACAGGATGAATTAACTCAAATTTGGTCTACATTGCAACGTTTTGCAAACATTCCCACTTACTGCCATCATAATTTCAATGCCACAAGATGAAGAATCAGTAAAGATCAACCACAGTATGTTTATTATTATGTCTTTTAACTCTGCTCATCGAATGTTGATAATACTCATGAGTTGGCTGCAACCAAAATGACAACCCAAGGCCAGGCAATGGGACAACCTCACTTGCAGTTAGTGGGGCCTATTTCCAGCAGATAGGATGCTGTTATCCTGCTCATGATGGAGGAATGAAGCCACATACGAAGTGATCCCATTACTGCTGAATCTTGACATTGCCTCCCAGAATGGAAGCCACCCAGTGTCAAAAACAGAAAGCATGAGGTGTCAAAGACTCTTAAGGGCAGTGATTATCCAATGTGTACTGAAAGAACTAGGGTTTAAAATTGGTTCTCACTCATGAACTGGAGAAGGAATTCATGAATGGTACTGGGCCTGTGGAGATCACACACGGGCAGGAAATAATACAGCAATTTTCTGCTTCCATGTGTGCCTGCTGAACAGAAAAACCCATTTCACAGATGCCTCAAAAGAGAGGAGGTAAAACCTTTAAAGTCCAAACCAGAGTCCTCAAGAGCAAGTAACACTCTCATCAGAGGGGTCATTTTGGTCTCATGGAAGTCTTTGTTGTTGCTGTTGTTTTTCTCCTATTGACTTTGTTAGCCTTCAAGGCTCTAGTATCATGAAAGCTTCCTGCAGACAAGACACAGCAGCTCCTGCTCTATGTCCACATGCAGGTTTGTTTGCAGCCCTCCAGAGTCTCTCAGATGACCTCTGACTGTTGTTCAGTGCAGCAGGAGGCTCTTATATCTGCTGATATTTAAGTTGCTTCTAAACAAACAGAAAGAAACAGAAAGAAAAAGTATCACCTGTTCCCAGACATGGTTCCAGCCTGTGACAAATAGGTTAGAAGCCCTAGCTGGAACAACCTTCAAGTTACATTCGTGAAGTTCTGCAGCCCCTCTTTTGATCCCACCATCACTGTCTCCCCTGAGAAACAGCTTCTGAAAATGGGATAGTGGGAAACAGCACCTGAGTGCAGAGGTTCACCTCCCATGCCAAATTCTGATTTCAGCAACACTGATGTACACTCATATCGATGGAGATGAAGGTCTTCCTCTTGTGCTACATACAAATTCAGCAAGCAGGACCCTGCCAGTTTTCAAGGATGTGTTTTTAGGGTGCTGAAATTTTACTCAATAAGATAATGACCAGATGCTGACATTGGGCTTTAATTGGAGGAGTTTTTTGTCATTAGTACTACTGAACAGAACAGCATTCACATATGGGAAAATCTCTAGCTGTTATTGAAGACATGGCTGTTTGCAAATCCCAGAAGACCAGACACCACTGCAGGCACGAGCTGGTCTGCTCAGTCCAAAAACCCTGCAACACAGGGTACCCTGAGCCACACACAAATGCCTACTGGGGGGACTCCACCCCTGTGACCCATTCAAGGTTTGATGCTGCAGAAAAGCCCAGCAAAAACCCAAGTTCTCATTAAGTGCCCAAAAACATCTTCCTAGCTGAAGTCTAACACTGATTACTGTTCTGTGTCCTAGACCTAGGCAGATACTCTGTTTCAATAGCCCCTGAAGCTGCTTTGCACGCCGAGCCCTATTAATAGTGCTGTTAACAGCCTGCCCTTTCATTTCAGACCTGACTGCCTGGCCGTAAGGGGTGTCCCAATTATCATCAGAAATGCCTTTTTGCATCAGTCCACTGGTCAGTGTAGCTCAGTATGTTTCCAACAGCAGTGCTTTATCTGACAATCTATTTAGAGTCTGCAAATATGGTCCTACAGCACAGAGCTGATGAGAGACAACTATTGTGTTATCATCTCCTTAATGTTTTCGGCTAAATTAGACAGCCATGGTGCTAAGACATTACCTCTATTGAATTTCACCTGCTGTGAAAGAAAGCTACACTGCTTTCTACCTACTTCACCATCAAGGTGCTGGTCTTGGGAGACATTCCCAGTGAAAACAATAATAGCTTTTTTTCCCTTATGTAAAAGTTTCATGTTCCCTTTGTACCCTGGGAACAAGCCCTCTGTGATACAGAAATGGAGCTGTGTTTTGTGTTTCACTCTAAGCCCCGTGAGGCTGGAGCCTGTTTCTCATAGCATGGGGTTCAGGATAGAGGTCTCACTCCCAGGAAACTTGACAGCAAAGTACTTTTTTGCATGAGGGCACAGGCAAAGAGAGCAAGGGGATTTTTCAGGGAATTTGGTCCAGACCCAGCTGAGGTGTGTTAATCACACTGGAATCCAGTCCTGTTCACCACCAGCACAGAACAAAGCCTGGAGGCAATATTCCTGCAAGCTCTCCCAGTCTACAACTCTCAGTGGCAGTAACCAAGCCTGAAGACCAGGAATCTGTGACACCCTGTGCACCCATGCCAGGCTATGTCTGGTATGACATATTCTCACAGCTGGACCCTGCTATTACTGTGGAGTCAACAGCCCAGAGCTGTTCACTGCACATCAATGATGAGACCAGTAGCCTCTTTGTGTGTATAATGTGATACAGAGAGCAGGTTCTTTTGGGAGCTTCCACCTTCCTACCACTGCTCTAAGTGAAGTCCAGGCTCATCACCAGCAGAAGCAGTTGTTTCTGGCAAGCCCCAGGAAGGCTGCTGGCTGTGCAGTTCAAGTTTGATGAGAAGGAAGGGTAGGCTGTCTGTGAGCAGGTATTGCCTCACTCTGTATTATACCCCTGAATCACCAAGGTGTTTCATGCCAAAGCTGCATAACTTTAGAGAAAAAAAGTTGATCCATCTGAACTCTGCAGGTGGCAGGTTTGGAGGGAATAGATGTTTGGCCCTAGTGACCCATGACTTTAATTGCCTTGTCTCTCAAGCTGCCTTGGAAAATGGCATCTATTTTTCCTTCAGGAAGGTAAGCAAAAAGCTATTTGCAGGACTGTTGCAAATGCTTCCCAAGCTTGAACATAACCAAGTCAGTGGTTAAGGGGGTCTGATCCACCTGAGTTTTATGAGATCCCTGAAGTGAATGGCTGGTCAAAAGTGAGTTATTTTCTGAAAGAATCACTTTTAATTCAGGCAGTGTACCTGAGAGGCACAGGGGAAAAGACCATTCCATGAGTCACCAGGCAGCTCAAAGAAGGGATGGAGAACTTGGCTCTCCCCCTTGCTATTTTTGCTCCTCAGCTCTTCTCACGTTTGGGCTTTGTATCTTTGAAAAGGATGGGTTCTCTGAGCCAATATGCCATTTGACTAATAGTCTGGAGCTAGAACAGTTTGTGTGAGTGTGCACACATTTCAGACTTCCCTGTATCATCACTGCAGTTCCTTCAATGGAGTAGTCCTCCCCTTCCCCCTCTCCAGGAGACTGGCTTTGGCTCAGAGCATGCTCTTAGATCACCACCTGGCACAGTGACAGAGTCATGGGAAAGTTGAGCACCAGCCACTTCTGAAGATGCAGGGCCAAATTCAGCCACGGTGTAAGTAATGAAACTCCCCAGGTTTCAAAAAGAGCGTGTCTCTCGCCACCACCACGATCTGTCTGGAGCTAGTCTCCCCCAGTGTGACCAAATTACAAAGTTCCCTCTTTCTGTGGGTGGTGGCATCTACACTGCCCACTCCCAGAAATTTAATCTCAGCACTACTTGGTCTTTTGAACCCAGTGTCCTATGGGGACATGGGACAGGATCATTCATTTCCACAGGAATTTTCCCAAAGCCACAATCCCTGCTCATCACTCCTTTTCATGCACTGTTTCTTCATTCCGCTTTCCCCTCTATTTTAGCCAAATCCACACCCCTAACTTCATTTGCCACTGTTGTGCTTTGTGTTTTCCCCATTTCCTTCCCCCAAAAATGCTAGTGCATAGTGTGGCTGTACTATTTTGCAAACACTTGGTTTCTCCCTATATGTTTATAATTTCACAAATGATACTTCAGTAGGTCAAAAATGCTGAAATACAGGTAACCTTTGCCCTTTCTGTTCCTTGAATCTCAGTGTCTCCTGAGCTAAGAGCTAATCATATAACCATATGGAATGCAGTCTGGTAGAGATTAAGTAAAATTTGTTGCATTACCACATCGTAGCTTATTCCAGCTCATCATATGTCAAGATTAACATAAACCTGGCAGAGTAACTGCATTCTGAGACTGCCTGCACCAAGTCACAGCTCCTCCCAGAACTGCTGGTGTTCAAATCTTATCCCCAGGACGGCACAACATCACAGGAGAACACCCTGGATAGTGGTATGACTGCATCTTCCAATTCCAAGGAATCCTAAACAAACCAAAATGACTGCTTATGCCTACATGTGCTCAGCATCTGCAATCTGCTTTGGGTTCATGTCTGCTCAGTCTCTTTGTATCTGCTCAGCTTCTGCACCTGAATCTGTTTAGTGTCTACATCTGGGTCTGCTCATCATCTGCTCCACACCTGCTCAACATCTGTCATGCTTCCTCAGTGCTTGTGTTCCCTTGGGGGTCCCTTTGGCATCACTGTCTGCTTTACACCTGCTCAGCATCCCTGTCGTCTTCTGCTTGCTCTCTGAACGCTCACACCATCTGACTAACACTTTAATCAGTGTCCTCCAAGAAGCAGTCTCTTCAGCAAGTGCCTCTCCACCTTCTCTACTGCTGGCGCGAGTGCTTCACGGACCGGACACTTGCCTGTATCTCTGCGGCAGGCGCTGGAGCTTCAGCAGGGAGGAGGCCGTCTACCTGCTGTCACCCAAACACGAGACCTGCGCCGTCTCGCAGCCCGGTGCGCAGCATTCACCCCGCCACCCGCAACGCTTCCCCTCCCCGCCTTGTTCTGATGTCAAGGCTCTAGGCACGGGCTTGGCTCGCCGCTGCCGGCCGGGGCCTGGGCCGATGCCGCTCCCGGACCCTGTCACCCACCGTCCCCACTGCCGGCTAAGCCCCGCGCCGTCCTGCCGCCGTTCCGTGCGTCCAGGTCTCTGACCC
>JANPWX010000317.1:1060199-1083626 GCA_024734555.1 Trochalopteron elliotii
GGGGCGGGGCGGGAGGCGGCTGCGGGGCTCTCACCTGCGGCAGGTGATGCCTCTGCCCTCTGAGGGCACCGCGCTGCGGGGCGGGACGGGGCGGGACGGCAGAGTCGTGCCGGGCTTTCTGCTCCCTGCAGTGAAACGGCTTTTGTCAATAACTGTGTCCTTCTGCTCCTGCGTCCCCCTGCACTGCAGGTACTAAAGATGGGCCGTCGAGCCCGCCAAGACCTCTTTGCAGATGAAAATCTCAGCAGGAAGAATTCCCCGTCTGCTTCTCTTGGAGAGGTGGGTGTCCTGTCAGGAGGACTTGTGTGTTGTCCTGCTGTTGTCTCCAGTGGAGAATTATGAATTTCTTCTGAGATTCCTTCCTGCATGGTGTGCTTTGCCCTTTGAATTTTATCCTTAGATTTGGGACTCATGTGACTGCCCTGTCCCTTTCCCAGTGTTGCCCATTGTATAATAGTTTGCCCTATCTAGGGCTATGGTTTCTCACATGTCAAGTATGGAGAGTAGTATCATACAGGACTTGAGGCCTCTCCCTCCTGTGAATGCATATCTTCCTGATATTTTAATTTCTGGAATTAAAATATGAGCAGGCACATCATTTTGTGACGAGTTTTGCCACCATCTATAGTAGCAAGGCAGATAAACAGATGCCTTACTTTTGTGCTTTGCTTTGCTAGAGCCAGAGTGCATCTGACATGATCTCTATCAAGTTTGTGTAGTGAGGCTCTTTTTCATTTTTTCTGTGCATGTCTACAGAGGTCACGCTAGGAGCCAGCTTTGCAGCATCTGAGACTTTGCCTTGTGGGTAATAATGTGCAAACTCAGCTCTCGCTTGTCTTTGGAGGAAAATTTTGGTTCAGAGGCTGTTCTATCAGTACATCTTCAAATGGTAGAAGGGGGTCAGGAACCCCTCTTTCTCAGGAGAGTGAGGCAACATCCTCAAGTATCCAGAAATAGATCTGAACTGCTTCAATTAATTTTTCTGCTTAGTGTTGCAGAATGCTGACATTCTTCCTGGAAGCTTGCTGTTGGATGTTAGCATGACTTCTCCACAGGCATCTCCTGCTAGAAGGAGCAGCTCTCAAGAAATGACATACCAGTTTTGCTCCCTGACACATACCAGATGGACAAAAGTGTCATCCGACTTCCACTTTGTTGACAGTGATATTTGTTTAAATGAGGTGACACCTTTTTGCAGTGCCAGTTAATGGTCTCCAGCGTATCATATTCTTGGCTTCTTTAAACTGGAGACCCGTTTTACTCTGCTGGCCACCCTGCCACCAGCTCTGCTTCAAGTTACTCTGCTCAGAGCTCTGTCCTTCTGTCTCTGGGACCTTCTGTCTTGGAGTGACTACTCCCTGATTCTCTATGCAGTGACTCTAGTGACCCCAGTGACTCTATTGTGCTGAGTAGCTGTGTCCCAGACATCCGTGCCAAAATGGTTGTGGGGAATTTTCCTTTGAGACCCTGTGATGCTGTTGAAAATAGCACTGTTACAGCTTAGCTTACAATAGCACTTCATAGAGCAGGCTTTTTTTCTGGAGAAAGTGTGCTCTTTTCTTTTGATAGGCATAATGGAGGATCATCTTCCACCTAGGAATTCTCCCCCTGGATATGCTGTAGGTATTCAGGATTGATTTTGTGAGGGAATGTGCAGAAGATGCAATTTAAGAAATAGAAGTAACTGTCAACCTCATAAGTAAATAAAGTCTTAAAGAAATCAGCTGGTGGTTTAAGGGGGTGTAATCATTAGCTGGCCTCCATGTTAGGGTGGCTTGCTGACAGATTGTTCTGTGGCTGCAACTGGCCATCCTAGTTCATGGGCTGATTCCCTGATTTTAAAGAGACCAGGGCATTATGTAGAGGTGCAGCTGATGGACTGTAACTTACTGCAGTTTACTTGTGCTTGTACGTACTGCTCACATCACAACCATTTCAATAGCTGGGAAGAGATCATAGGGGCTCCAGGCCTTGGGCAACCCTGAAGAAGACTAAGAAATATTTAATGCTCTCTTTGAAAGCAGTGAACTTTTCAGCAGCAGAAGGGTGAGGACTCCCATGCCTTAGAACATTCAAATATATTAGTACTGGATCATAATCACCAGGAAGGACCAGTTTGTGTCAATAGTCTCCCTTCAGACAGGTCTTTGTTGCTAAATGTTTGTGTTAATCGAAAACTTTGGAGCTACTGGAAGAAAGACAAAATCCACTGTAAATAATCCTCAGCCTTTTCCTTTGCTCCAAAACTGGAGGCTTTTTATATGTGACCATATTTGTTACTGAAGTGAGTATTTAACAAAACTAATATTGTTTTTTCCTTCACCCTATACTGGCAATTGCTTTTTACTTTTCTGGAAGCTTGGCCTTGGATTGCTGTTAAGTGGTGGGGTCAGCTGTTAAAATGGATGTCTCATTCAGCCATCTAGTCACCTTGAAACCTTTATAACAAATCTTCCCAAAAGGAATGCAAGATTAAAATAAACAGTCTTTTTTTTTTTTTTTTTTTTTTTTTTTTTTTTTTTTTTTTTTTTTTTTCCCTGGAACTGGCAGCAGTGGAGTAGGCCCCATGTAATTAATTTCTGCATAGAAGGTTTTATTCTTATTACTGATTTTGAAGACAATGGGGTTTGTCTTAAACCTTTGCCATATTCACACCCTTGTATGCAGTTTCACATTCAGGTTAGTGATTTTGCCTTCAGAGGTAACTCAGAGTTTTAAAACTGGTTTAATTCACCTTGATTCTTTTTTAATTTTTTTTTTTTAAAATTCCATGCCAATCCACCCAGTTTCCACCCATCTCAAATTTCTGGTATGAACATACCATTTGTGCTATTGTTCAGGTCTTTTCTTGACACTGAGAAGCATCCAGGAAGTGTTTTCCAGTCAGAGCAGCTTGCTTGAAGGAAGCAAAAAGTACCTGTCTCTCCATGTTTCAACATCTGGGCTTATTACAAGGAAATTCACTTCGGGGGTGAACAATTATTGTAATTAAAAAGATCTTTGTTTTGAAGTCAATAGGCAAATCATCTGACTTGGAGCACAGATCTTATCAGGTTACTGCTGATCTCTGCTTGGCCTGGGCTCTCTCTTCCAAAAGAGACTCCAAACTGTGTTGCTCTATTCAACAAATGTGTTGTGGAAACCCCCTTCCCCAGGGCATAGTTGCAATGTCTTGTGCCTTGTAGCCTAATCTACTTCCTCCAAGCTCTATGAAAACACTATGATATCTTAGTGTATTTTCAATGCCTGTTGTGTGTATGTATCTCCCACAAGAATATTCTTAACTAAAGCAGCAAATCTGTAATTCCTCTGCTGAAATCTCTACTTCATAATTCCCATTCTTTGTGGGAGTACCTGCATTATCTTCAGATGTAGACCTCCTCAAGGGTCTCATGGAAGGTCACAAAGCTCACACTCTGCCCATGTGACATGCAGAGCATTCCTGCCTTTTCAGAAGTACAAGTACTAACAAACAACACTACAGCTATGTGTTATTTCACCAGGCAAGAGGGAACATGATTATTTGCTGTCCTTGGTGTACTTGGCACCCTGCTGCAGCCAAGGCTGTGCATGTTTCTGGCCTTTAGAGCTCCTTGGCAATCCAGCAGGCGCTTCTTGGGCACCCAGGGGAATATGCTGTAAGTGGGAATTCCTAGAGATAAATCTGCTTGCTGCATGCCAGAATTCCACATTTCAAACATTCATTTTCAGAGGGGTAATGTATCTCTTTTTCCACTGAGAGGCCTTTCCCATCCCCTGGCTTGATGTGGTACATTTACTGATCTTGATGCTATCAAGTTTCTGACAGAATGGGAGAAACTCAAGCTAGTCATGTTATTTGTATAATGAGAGGGACAGATCACATAATGAGATCTGTTGAAGATCTTTGCTATCCCATCCTAACAGGACTTCTGGACACTTTTATAGAATCAAAGTCAAACCTTTTTCCTGGCTCTAAAATCACTGCACCCAACAGCCTGAATGCTGGTTTGATGACATCCATCAGAAGAAGCTGTTTGGCCAGGTTTGGAGCTCTTGATGAGATTGATTTGGAAAGCTGAGTGGAAAAGCCTTTTTAAAAAATGTATCAGCAGATTTTCCTTTCCTACTTCTTCTCTCAACAAGAGTAAACTATTTTCTGTTCTGTAAGAAATCTGTATGGAAAAAATATTTTAATATTATCCTACTTCCATGGTCTATTTTCTCTTTATCCTACAGTGACGTGATTCCCTGGGGACCTTGTTCAAGAGTTCCCTGGTTTCTGCCTCTTGCAGTCTCAGTATGATTTTGCCAGCCTGTCTCTGGCAGCACTCAGTAGATCCTTTGAGTGGAGACTGCTTTACTAGGCAATGGTCAGCCTAAAGGAGGAAGGTTTCCCCTATTTTGAGAATATTCCCACACAGGTAGGACAAAATGACTTTATATCAGGGTTTGCCCAAAAATCAAGTTCTCTGCTGGTTCCCTCTGCCACATTTCACCACAGCCTGGGGAAAGGCTCTGTGCTTTCACTTCTGAAAGTATGGTCTTCTCTTGTTGTCCTAGCTAGGTATTTGTAAGCTTGCTTATGTAGTTGTGGTCCTTGGGTGGCAGTTAAAAAGCATTTCTTGCTGTAAAAAGTACCATGTTCAAGATACATCCAGGTAGACAGACAAAAACTTGGGCCATCTCTGCTGTATGTTGGAAGGATGTTCCCACAGGTGAATTTTGCAAAGCAGCTACCTGGACTTCCACCACTCATTTTACAAACACTCCTGGCAGTGATTCTTTAGGCTGACATCCAGGCATTGTTTAAATAGGACTCCATTACCTAACCCAAATGAGTAAATAAATAAATAAATAATAACAACAACAATAATAATATTAATAATAATAATAATAGTGAGGATGAAACCCACGTGGAAGATTGCTCCAAGAAGTGGTTATTTAAGTCCTTTTCCAAGATGTGTTGCCCAGCTGGATTTTCTTCCATGCCAGTGCAAGTTTTTTACCACTTGGGCTCCATACATCCAGAGAAGCTTAGGTCATGTTGGAGCCCACAGAAGCCTTTCTGCTTTTGGCTGTGGGAACAGGCAGGCCCCTGGCTGACAGATACATGGTTCCAACCAGTTGGAGAAACCAGATTTTTACCAGTTGGGCAAATCTGATTTCATTTGTGCTGCTCATTGGTAAGAACGCTTTTGTACTCCAGCTGCCCTAACCTGCATATAGTCCCCTTTGCTCTTGTTGTAGTAAGATCTTAAGACCAGATGACAGCAAAGACACAAAATGAACTCAGATACTAAACCACTTCCATCAGAGATATATGCAATTTAGGAATCATGTGGCTTCCATGTTCCCCAGAGAGATGATTTATCCAGAGGAAAACTCAGGTGGGTTAGTGGAGTGTTTCCAGCCATCCTGTGCATATTCCTGGTGTAGGGTCATAGGTCAATCTAGGATACTCTAGATTCTTCTCCTGAGTGGTTCTGAACAGTGTGATTTCTAGAACAGCACAGATATTATTGGGTTCTTAATTACCTCCTTGCATTTGGTGCCTAACAGCACTGATTGTTACAACTGCTGGTGCTGACAGTCTGCAAATCTAAAAGGTTCTCAACCATTTTGCAACTTTCACAGTGATTAACAGGCTGATTTGCTTGAGTTACTTATCTACCCCACAACGAAGCTGCTCCCTTATAGTGTTAGCTAAAGGTCATTTGCTGAAGCTAATACTGATGTCAGCTGTGCCCGTTAGGCTAACTGCTACATCTTGTGCTCTCGGGAAATCTGAGGTTACCTTGAGAAACAGTAGCTTCTGAAAAAAGGGCTGTAGCCTGCCACAGTGTATAACCCCTGGTATGACTGGTCCAGCATCAATTTTGTTCTATGGCATGGCTGCAGTGACTCTCTGTATGAATCTTTCTAGAATTCTACACACCTGAATAATTTGAGTTTTATCATGCTATAGGGAGAATGAAATAAGTCTGTTCTCTTCTTGCTCATGTTTATTTTTTTTTCCTTTAAGTATCACAGTTGGCATCTGCATAAATGACTGGATATAAAATGTTATAATGGTGGGATCAACTTTGTGCTTTGTTCAAGTGAATAAGGTTGCAAAGCACATGCTGCAGGACAGCCATAAATGTCAATCTTCAAGCTGTTTTGTGCAGGCCTCCACAGTGGCTCCTTTTAACTTCTTTCTCTCTTTTTCCCTCCTGACCCTTCTAGGATGAAGACTCTCAGGAAGAGGTTGACCATGTAAGACTAGAGACTTTCTAGGTAGATGCTTGCTAGCATCTGGCTGGTAGATGCTGGCTAGATGTTGGCTCCTCTGAGGGGGACTAGTAGGATTAACCTATTATGTGTCTGGAGGGTACTCTAATACTGGAGAATAATATAAAGTTTGCTTTGGATGCAGTGCCTTTCCTGCATCCTCTGTTTCTGTTGCTGACAGATTTTTAATTATCTTTGAAACAGCTGCTCTTATCAGCTGCTGCATCTTGTTTTGAGGTCACAGATGTATATGTGGCCACTGAAAAGATGCTCTATTTTCATTTAAAAGTCAGGACAGCAATTAGCTAATAGAGTACAAAACCCGACTGAACCTAGATTGCTGTCCAGTATGGTTAGTTTGCTCTTATAACATGAAAACTTGTCTTCAGGGATGATGAAGTCTTGCTGGTGCCCCAGAGGAGAAGGCCAGGCAGTAGTAACAGGGACTTGTGCCTTTGTATTTTCTATGAGTCTTTTCATTTTATTGCACCAGCACTGAATGCCAGAATCTGTAATTAGTAATGTCATAGTTCTTCTTGCCAGGCTCCTATTACAGACAGAGATGGAATACACATGTCCTTTGTTAACCTGCACCAAAGCTAAAATATGCCTTAGCATTAATTTAGCATTAGAAGCCAAGATGATGCTGTTCAGAGCAACCCGAGAAGTTCTACCTCTTTCTGTTGAAGTCTTTGGGCTAATTGCATTGCACTCTCTCTAACCATGGAATTGGTGTTGCCCAATTTTTCCTGCCTAGAGTTGCTCTCTGTTAGATAATTAAAACACCCTCTCCTGTGCTCTTAATTCCTTCTACTGAAGGACCATTCCAGTACTGGTAACACAGTGGATTCATCTGTGAAATATAAAGCCCAGAAAAGAAACTCGTATCACCCATCTCATTAATTGTGGCCTCAGAAGGGTATGCTCATCACAAGAAGTCAAGACTATTCAGATTAGCTCAGTTTTCTCTTGGTAGTGCAAGAGATGATATTGTAAAAAAGATCCACTGGGTTTATTTGGCAGTGGTGGATGGTTCAGGACTATGCCCAGAGCACTTTTCCATTTATTAGGCAAAGAGACCTCCCACTGATGGGTATAGTTTTGGGGACTGGTTGCCTAATAGAAATTTTTACTGATAATTGATCTAATCTTCTCCCCCCCCGCCTCGCTGGAACTAGTCCTTACAGTCATTTCACTGGAACTAATTCCACCTCCATACAGTGCCCTAAATCATTGATTCCCAAGGTCTGCTGTTGAGTGCTGACTGGTCACATGCCACAGGCGCCTTCTTGCTTCTGGCTGCTAAATTTCATTAAAATAACTTAACTGATGTGACTCTTCCACATGAGTAATTGTTGCTTCAGGGATGTTACGCAATGGTGCCTGCAAAGGAGATTTTACTTAGTATGAGGGGATTCCTGCTTTGAAAATCCTCTTGTTTGGGTAATTCCTGTGTCCTTTATTCAGGCTTATACTCTGAAGCATGACAGTCACACTTTACAGTATTTTTCCATTTGTAAAAGTCTGTAAATGGTATAAAATAGTTAACTGAGCATTCAGAAATCTGATGGATCAGTAAGCTGCTTGTAACTTACATTACTGTAATGCTTACAAACTTCTGATAATTGTATCATAAGTCTCTTCCAAATCAACTGTTAGTGGAACTTTATAACATAAAGTGTGATTCAAATCTTGTTGCAGTGTATCCCTCCCTTAGTCATTGCCTGGCCATTCTGAAATACTTGGCTTCTTGACTCATTTGTCCAAGTTGGCCTCTTTGTCCCCTGATGGCTCATATAACCCTTCTCTGAACTCCCTTTGGGCTTTGCTGAGTGTTACAATCTGAACTCTTCCTGGATTTGATCCCTTTCCTCTTGCTGTGCTGAAGATAACTTTGTAGCTGCTTGAATACTAACAAACAACCCCATCTGGGTTGTAGATGTGAAGGTACCTGCAGAAGTCCTGCCCTCCAGCCATCTGCTGCTCTGAAACTTGTTTTGCATCCTTTGGCAAACCACTCATTTTGCATCTGAATTTTTGCCAGTTGAATCACTCGTTTGGCTGCACCTTCCAAGACTGCATGGGATATTTAGCCAAAGGCTGTTAGGCTAATCAATGGTATAATAAAGGGTGTATCCTAATATTGCAATTAATTTGCAGAGGCAGAATAAGCAGGAGTATGAATGCGGTTGTGAGCCAAGATTTTGCTGGGTTCTTTTTGTGGCTTTGCCATAGATTTGCTTTGGGGCCTTGGAGAAGTCCCTCCACTAGTTTTCTTTAGTCCCTATCTGAAAGGAAAGCTAGAGCTTTGTGCAGAAGCACTGTGGGTATTCCCTAAAGAGACCCACAGGGGGATTTAGATGCCATATCCTCATAACAAAATCCATATCATGCACTGTGTAGTACGTTGATAGTCTCAGGATGCGCTGGTGGATCTGTTGGGATGGTAAAGAGTGGCTGGGAATGGCAGTGTGTCTGAAACCCTGTCCTGTGGAGTTTTGGCCCCATTCCTCAAGCTCTAGGAGTGCACATCTTTGTACTACCAATGAGAGACCCTGATCCCCATCCTGTGTTCTCTAGCCTTCAGAAGTGGACCAGGGCTTCTCCTTGCCTTCAGGGACCTCCATGTCCTGAGTGAGCAGATGTTCATTTCAGTGTTGGAACCTCATGCTTTAGATGTAGAGATTTAACTGGCCATCTCCTTTCTAAGCTGGAAAACACTGATTTTATTGTCCTCTTTTTTCTCTGAGAAAGATGCAGCAAGTAATGTTTGCCACCTCCATAGGGAGTATTATATATAATGACAAGCCTATGAGCTGTTCTAGGTCTCAGAAGACTGAGTCCTTTCTCCTGAAGCCGCTCTGCTTTGCAAATGGAACCAAAAGAATTTTGGTACCATAGGGAAAGATTTTCTAACTGAAGGCAACAATATTTGAGTGGGAAGACATCAGTTCCAATGAGTCCAGCTGGGACCTCATCCTCAAGCTGTGCTTTGGTAGACATGCCAAAGGTAGTCTCAAGGTCCTTCACAGAATAAAAACAGGGTCAGCATCTGATTTCTGACCCTTATACAGGTGAATGCTGGCCTTTGTGGCTCTATATCACTCAGTGTTTGAGTGACAACATGCTTTAAGGCAACAACTGGAAAGAGGATTTGAAGATCTGACCTTTTCAGAGGGGGCATCAAAGTCCTTTTGTAGTTCTAGTTGCCAGTGCTTCTAAAACATTTGGGTGGAAAAATGGGCTGTTGCTTTTTAGGTTTAAGTCAACATGTCAGGAACAATTCTTTTCATTGAATGCTTGTTGAAAGAGCAACTATAAAAAAATGTAAGTACCTTAAATATAAAGCCAGTTGTGTTCTTACATTGCTAGGTCACTCAGTTGGGGTTGAGTGAGTGTATCTGCATTCTAAAACACAGTGCAGAATGATGTGGAGATCCCCTGGTGAGAAGCAACCCACACTCTACCTGGGGAGGTCCCAATTTTGTTACCAGAAGTACCTAAAACAAGACAATTTCCAGACTTGAGCTGACTCACATGGATCCAGCTTGCAGGTGTGTCTGCACCTGTGGTGTAGACATGGCCTGGGGCTTGATACGATCAGGGCCTTTAATCAGAGCGGTATTTTCCTGACCCAGTTCTTACCCTTGCACAGTGTTTGACATCCATCTCCAAACTCTCATTCCATTGTCTGGTCTGGCCTAGATCTGTGCAGCAGCCACCCCCCAAGTGCTCACCCCTACATTCCCTGAAACTTAGAAACATGCAAGTGAGGACCCCAGCACCAGCTGTACTCAGCTGAGTGTTAATCAGGGGACCTTATTGGCATAAAAA
Source organism: Trochalopteron elliotii (assembly GCA_024734555.1). NCBI lineage: Eukaryota > Metazoa > Chordata > Aves > Passeriformes > Leiothrichidae > Trochalopteron > Trochalopteron elliotii. The sequence goes on from JANPWX010000317.1 coordinate 1,070,286, forward strand.
TAATCACAATGGTTTGGGCATTGTCCTTCCACTCTGATTTAGAGAGTTCATGACCTCAGAAGTCATAATTGTAATGCAGTCACTTATAGCCATTTCTGCATCTACGATTTGCACTGCAATAAGACCTAGAGAGTGTTGGTGTATGGCTGGAACAAAAATTTCCTATTCCCAAAGACCTTACAGTCTGACTGCAATGTTTTTCTCTAGCATTCTGTTTTCCCCTGTGATCTTCAGCTTGTAGAGGAGCCTTCACCAGGGGTAGCTGCATTTTTTATATGGCATGTTGCCAGGGTTTTGCCTTCTTAGGCATGCAGTTGGGAGTAGGGTGGGCTGGCAGTAGATAGCTCTTGAAGCAATTGGCATTTCTGGGAACCTGGGAGGGTTCTCTGAGGCAGAATTTCTTGTAGCTGTTGCACACTGTGAATGCCCTCCCATTTATGTGGTCCTGGGTTGAGCTGTGTGTGTCCCTCCATGTCCCAGAGTTTCTCTCATCTGTTATTTGATTCTTGCATTATTCTAGTAAATACTCTCCACTGAAAGGATCCAGCATCCAAGGAAGCACTGGGGTTTTTTTACCTGCTTCCATTTTACAGGGTTTCCATCTTTTTTTTTCCCCAGAGGTCTTCTGGTTGCTTGCAGAAATGCTGGACTCCCAGCCTGTTCCTGGGGACCTCTCATCTGGAAGCTGGCCAGATTCTCCAGGAGGAATCTTAAAAATGCAGCTGAACTTTTGTTCCCTAATTAGGCCAACTTCCCCAGTGTGAGCCCCAGCACCGCATGGCCTGGAGCTCCCCAAGGCCTTGTGCAGCCTCTGTCCCGTGCACCCCGACTGGCTGACCGGCAGGGCAGCTATTTTCAGCTTTCTGAGCTTATCTTCTTGCCTTTTGATGACATCTTCTGAAATAGCTTTTCTAGTCAGCCATGTTTCCCAGCCTTTCTAGTAGTATCCTGCCTGCTTGTCTACTTTGATGTGGATTAGGGAAAATCTCATTGAAAATAATTTTATTAAAAACTTTTCCACACATTCATTTCATATTTTGAGTGCTCCTGGACCCACCTCAAGGCAAAGAGCTGTAGGAGGTGGAAGGTGGATGGGAAAATGTCAGACCATATGTAGCATGAAGTGGTAGCAAACTGACAAGTGTTCATGCCTAGGAGGCCTGGAGGGGCACTTCCCTATGACTGTGGGTTGTGAGAGGATTCTACCTGGTGACCCCTTGTTCAGAGAATCAGATTGTGTGCTGATTCACTGTTTTCCTGCAGGGGAGAGCAGTAACTCCTCAGACAGGTTAAGGTGCCAAATGCTGCAAAGGTGACATCTTTCCTCACGGGTGCATGTCAGCTGTCAAATAGCTGGCCAAAGTTTTAGGAGAGCAATTCTTGATAGCTGGTTAACAATATGAACTGCTCCTTTATCTGTGATAGATGGCAGAGAATATTTGAAGGCCTCCAAGAACTTCTGTCTCAGTAACACTTTCCCTAGTAAATGAAAGTCAGTGACTGTGAAAAGAAGGACAGTTTGTGGATGAAATGCAAATCCAGTATTTTCTGCTCAGCATTTAAGACATGCAGAAGTCCTTGAAGGGTATTCATTAAAATCAGATGCACTATTTGAACTGTCTATGGACATGATAAAGAGAGCTAGCAGAGATGGGTTGTTCTTTGCAAAAAGCCCAGGCTTGCATAGATCTTGGAATTGATGTGTTTTTGATATCATACATGCTCTGAGATCAGTATATATTACTTTATGTGTCTGTTTAGGAGCAGTGGGTCTATTTGACTTACAGCTCCTAAAATGGCAGCAATCAAAACTAATTCATCAGGCCTGGTCGTGGAGATTTGCTTTTCTTCAGTCAAGGGAGCCTCTGGCATCTTGCTGGAGAAGAGAATCCTTGAGACTGCCCATACTTCTTTCTTTTCACTTCATGGTCAATATTGGATAAAAACAAGACATCTACATACTGTGTAAAATCTCACCGTGTTTGTATATTGGAAAAATATAGATCCTAGATATTTTGGGAGAAATATGTTATGAATTGTGTGTCCTCTGTTGCACATTGTCAATGTCATTTGAGTCCCTGCATCCCTGCACAGAGTACCCAGTGTTTCAAAGGGGTTGTCATGTTGATGAAGGTAAATTAATCCATATTTCCAGACCCACCTGAGAATTTGAGGGACTTAACAAGTCCATAATCTGCCTCTGTTGTGGTAGGTCCTAAAAGAAACTTTGCTGGACCTTCAGGATTCAGAGACACACAGGGTAGTTGCTTCCATGAGGGAAGCAGCATCCAACTGGGACCTTCAGAGCTGGAGACATGATCTGACAAGTAGCCTGGAAAATTCTGCTTTAATGGGGAAGCCAGATTAGAATTCTGCATCTGCCTGATAAGAAAGGGCCTGAAAAACAATAAAGAAGAAGGTAGAGTTTCTACTTTAATGAAGGAGAGATGGAATTCAAGCCAGTCATTTTTCCAAGGGAGAGATAAAATACTGATTATGGATGTAGTATCAGAATGTTGGTAAGGAAGGTGGCCTGAGAAATACTGGAAAAATGCCATCACAAAAAAGGTGAGCTGAATTTCTGAGAAAAAAAAACCAAAAAAACTCACCCCAAAACAATAAAACAAAACAAAAAACTCAGACCATGGCAATTTTCCTTGGAAAAGAGACAATCTGCAGAAACTCAAGTAGAGGAGATCTTCTGGAGATAAATAACAAACAAAACTGAAGTGGAAAGGCAAATCCCAGCAAGTAAGTGATTAGTTGAGGCTGTGAAAGAGACTGAGCAGCAAGGGCTGAGAAACAACACTGTTGTCAGGAGCTGGTGGAATCGCAGTGTTTTGAACACTAAATTGTTTGGATGTATAGCTTTGCATTTGGGAACATACATACAAATCTTACCTAAGGTATAACAGTAGTTACCAGCAAGTTCTGATCATTTAAATCCCCCAGTCTTCTTCACCAAAAAGGTATGTTTAGGAGCATGTTTGCTGCATTACAGAAGAACAGTGTACTCTGTTTCTGCTCTGATCCCTCTGGGGTTGACATTTGTCCCACTTTCTGCCTTGAGCTCTTGCTTGCAGCTGCAAAGTCCCTACCTGTCACCATATTATGGCAAAGCATGACATTGCATTCTCAATTGTAAATTATGCTGAGGTTTTGGAACCGTGAAAGTGTATGAAAGTAAGTTTATTTACTTGACAAAAGTGTATGTGGCATGTGACCTTATTGCAGCACTTTGCAGGCAGCTAACAAAGAAAAGCTATTTCTCCTCAGCTGACAGTTAACGTTGCCTTTCCTGTTGCTAGTGCTCCTGTAGGCAATTCAGAAAGAATTACCTGATTTATTGCAAGACGAATAAAAGACCTGTAGGTGTATGTGAGGTGTTTTTCAGGATCTGACAGACATTCAGGGTTGCCTGGTGTGTATGATCAATGGGAACACGTTGTAACATTGGCAAGACATTGGAATCAAACCCCTAGATGCCCTGGAGTCATGCCTTTCGCAAAGACTGGGCCAGACATTGTCATCACCCTCTGATCTAATGTGCCCCACTTGAATTACCTTTGATCTGAAGGCTAGTTTTCATGATGAGTAAATTAAATTGCAGGTGCATTGAAATGTCCTGGAGATGCTGCATTTTCCCTCAGCCTTATGGCCCAGGTTCTTTGGTGCCATTTTTGTGTCCCCATGCTCCTTTGTGAGGAGTTGTAAAGGCTGTGTGTTGGAAATGTGGCTTGGTGGCTATCAGAGGGATAGTGTGAGGGGAAAGGGGGTTGTTTGCCTGGGAAGCATCTGTGTGGGAAGGAGTGTGTTTTTGAGTTAGGGGTGTGTGTAATGGGAATGGAGATGTTTATGTGGGCATGCACGCCCATATGTGGTGTGTGTTCCTGCTTTTTCCTGGGCTCTGGGTGTGTCCAGATCAACTGAATTCAAAATGCTCCTTTTTTGGCACTGTAGCCTCTTCTCTGTTTTGGCATCTTAAGAATCTGGGGGAATCATTTAAAGATCAGAAAACTTCATTCACTTGGGCCCCTGAAGGCTTCACATTCTGTGACATGGTCATTCCAGTCGACTGAGCTCTGTCCCCTACGGATGAGCCCATATAAGGAGGCTGTTTCCTGCGTTTCACGCTCCCTGCCTGTCCCTCTGCCCTCCTGTGCTCCCTTTGCTGAAGAAAGTTGGTATTTTGGGACTGCAGCTCCTGCCTCATTCCTGCTCCCTGTTTATTTTTGGAGGATGACTATTTTTGCTCCTATCAGGGAGCTATGCAGGGTCATACCCCCTCCCTGCAGCAGGCAGAGGCTGCCCCTGGCAGGGTCTCTTAATTTCCCACACTCACAAACAATGCTTCTGCTTCAAGAAATAAACACATGAGACCCCTACCGACAGGGGTTAGCTCAACCCTGTCCTCATCTGTGGCAAGAGGCGATTTGGCTTTTGCTCAGGGTTGACCCCACCACACATGCAAGGTCCTCTCTGAAGTCAAAACTCCTAAGGAGTCATCCCACTTATTCACTTTGTTACTAAAAGCTGTGGAAGCCACCTGTGCTCCCACCATTCCATTGCAGTTAGCATTTTTTCTCTGTTTCAGGACATCTTTTACCCAATCATTCTTTCTCATGATGATCCATTCACAGGTCTGTCTTCCCTCCACTGGGGACCATCAATTGGGAGCTATGCAAGCTGGGTTCACCTTACCTCTGCTTTCATCATTGCCTGCTATGCAGAACATTGAAGGCAGTGCTGTACAAAGCCTTCAGGCTGGGGGAACTAAGCCCAAAACAGCAACGGGCAGCTTCCACATGGTGGGAATTCATGGCCCCATTTGAAATTTCCCATCATAAGCCCCAAGCTGAATTCCCATTTTGTCTTGCCATGTGGCAGAGTGCCACACGAGACAATGCAAGAAAATAGCAGGGGATGTCTTCAAGCTCCAGATGATATTCCCCTTTGGATTGCAGTGGTGTCAGTGATGGGATTCATGCCGACTAACTTTGGAAGAGTTTGGGTATGGATCTCTGTATCTGAATTTGGCATCTCTCCTCCTATCTAAGCAGTGGACAAAAACAGACTTTTCAGGAACAATTCCTCATGTAAAACAAGATGTCTTAAACGTGCTGTCTTGTACCCTAGGAAAGGCATATTGTGATACCTCCCACAGATATGTGGGCAACAGTGATGAACAAGTTCCCGGTGAATCCTATTTTACCAGGAGAGCACATCCTCTGTGGATCAGTCAGCTACTGTATTATGTGTCCTCAAAAAGTCAAAGGCACACGGACCTGAAACTTGTCAAGATACTGATTAGGGTGATGCATCTTTTGTTTACAGACAAGCTTAAAAACCTGTCCTGTAGTTTATGTCTTCCTTTTATTTTATGATTAAAGAGCATTTTAAACACTATCTCTCCATTATTTGGCACAGTGTTACATTAGTGTGTGTGGACCTGGTGTCTCAATTTGCTTGACTTTGCCTTACAGAGGTGTCTGTAACATGTCTCTTCTCTTTATTAAAGGTTCCACCACCTAAACCCCCACGCCGGCAAGGAGGCTGGGCCGATGATCCTGTACTGGCACCTACCAAGTGAGTCCTCACCTCTTTCCTTATTAACAGAGACTTAGGTGTGGAACAGAGGAACATCACTAGTTGGACCTTGCTGTCACAGACATTGGAACAGTTTTCTTGTGTCTTTTAGATGGTCTCTCTTTCCAATATCAATGTAACTTGTTCAAGCCATTTGAAATATTGCTCTTGCTTGGTTCCATTGGCTAATTGGTGAGCCTTCAAACTGTATACATGTCCCTGTTTGCCAGAGGCAGTGTATCCTTACCTGATACAGTGCCTGGAATGAGTCAAGAGCATAATGAGCATGTTAAATGCAGGAGCTGGGATGGGGGGATTTGACTGGATCCGTCCTTTCCAGGAGAGTGACACATGACAGCACCACACTGACAAGAGTGCAATGAACACATCAGGATTTAGTGATCAGCCTTGACAGTAAAGGTGAAATTTGTCAATGTTTATGTGTGTATAGGGTTATGGTATAATGGAGATGGATGGAGATGGTCAGCAAGAAGAGATGAGAGGAAAAAGTATACAAATTGTAGAATGTGTGTTGAGAAGCCTGATGCTTACGTGAAGGACACGTAAGACAAAGGAAATATCTGGGCATGGTAATAGAATAGGTATGAAAACTAAAGGACAGTTCGGACTGGGAGGACATTACTTGCTTTCAAATAGTTGTGGTTTTCCAAGCTGAGAAGTTATGCTGAAGTATTTCATATTCACAGAGCTGAAGGGCTCAGCTTTGGAGTGGTGTGAGATTGCTTGTGTAGTTAAAGCCTATAATAAAAGTCTATATGTCTTACTATATACTTCAGAGGCACTCTGATTTAGGAAAAGTTAGGTATTTTCTTTTCTGAAACTGAGAATGGGTGAGGACATCCAGAAACCTATTATACAGTCAGTATTTCTTGGGAGGGGAGAAAGGTGGTCTGTATTCTGGGGTAGCCTTTCCAAAAAACAGTACTTTTCTGGGAAAATTATCACTCTATTTGTCTCTCAAAAATTAATAGTCTGGAAATCTGGAGACTAGAATAAAGCAAGGGAATAAAGATCTCAGCCTGACCTCCTATTGCTCTCCAGTTTAACCCTGATGATGGTTATTTTTCATAGGCTGGCTGCAGCTAGAAGTTGCCATTGCAAAGATGCATCCACCTCAGGGTATTAAAAAAGTGCCACCAGTGATCCTGGATCTTTGTAGGACCCAAGCAGAAGCTTTATGGAAATGTGACAGCAGACAAGAAGGTTCAATTTCATTGTTTAGGACAAACAAGTTACGTAATTGTTGGTTAGATGAAGGACTAGATTGGAGGTAATACATATGTGGGGCTGTGCCTAAAGTGCCCTGAAGGACAGTGAGCAGGTTCCTAATGTAACAGCACTGTGCCATGTGCTGTTTCACCATGTTTTCCATTGTTTGACATTAGCTTTATCCTTTAGATTTGCAGCATTAGCTGTGGGTGGTGCTCCCCCAGCATCTCAACTGCATGGGTTACAAGACATTGTAAGTGTCTGGAGTAAAGGCTTCTATGACACTGGATGTAGTTCAGCTGGAGAAGCAGAACAGGACACAGGGTTGCAGACCTTTCTGCCTTTGAGAGTCTGCACACTGGGACACAAGGCCAAGATGTATCTTTTGCTCAGTCATGCATGTGATATGTCATGTATGACAGTGTTCATTTGTAGTAAGGGTTTTTATTGAATAAATTTCATGAAGAAGTTTGTTCTGACTTTCTCCAGTCATATGAGGTACAAGGGTTTTGTACAACTAATTCCTCTGTCTTTCCTTTCCTGTGTATTTTCCCCAGGCTGATCTCTCTTCTCTCCCTTAAAAAAGTCTGACATGCTGGCCTGTAGGACTTGCTTTGTGATATATCCCAGGGTAAAGCCTTCATGTGAAAAGTCTGAGTCATTGGCTGATGTCATACCAATGTTGCTGTAGCTTTGTTGTTTCTGTTTTCTCAGGCTCTATCTCCCCACAGCTTTTCAACCAATTTGACTCAGTTTGGAAGCCCAAGTTAACTTGCTCCAAGTTCACTAGTGTAGATGTAGTTAGAATAACATGCTTCTGTTGATATATCTGATTTAAGTTTAAGCCCTTTTTTGCCAGTGGAACTGAACCTACACTTGGGAATTGTTCTGTTAGAAGTAATTTGATTTTCAGACAATGTTAAAACCTGATTTTTTTTTCTTTCACTTAGAAAGGAAGGATGAGCAGAGTGACTACAGATTTTCTGTGTCGTGAATATATTGTGGGTCAGATGGGATACTGCAGCCACTTATGCAATGATCTTGTAGCTATTTATGTTATTCTTTCTCCATTTGAAGTCTTAGCTTTTAGTTCTGTATATGACAGATTCAGTCAGTTCCAACTGCATATGTGTTGCTTTTCCTGTAGGGATGTTTTTCTGCTATATTTCTAGTTCAGGGTCTTATCAGTATATGAAATTATCACTTGAAATTGTTCCTTTTATTTCCATTTGGCACATGTTAGAGTAGAATTTAGTTTGTAACCTGTTTTTCTACCTTTGTGCTCTCTTTTAGTCCCTTCCCTGCCCAGCTCATGTCATGCTTATGTAAACTTGTAAATATCCTCAATATTTTGCTGATTATTTCCATCAGACTGTTGCAAGATAGGAAGAGGAGGACTCTTAAAGTTTTCCAACCTAAATTATTTTTAAAATTAATTAGCACAGATGGTGTGCGAGATACAGTATCTTATCAGAGTTCCCATTGCATTTGTAAGTGTCAGATATTTAAATTGCTGACAACTATCAAAATTATCTATTTTACTCAAGTTTTCAAAAGCCAGATGTGGGAAGATTACTTTGGACTCCCAGTACTCTTACAGAACAGTTGTCATTTCTAGGAGTCCCATTTTGTACATCTGGGTAATGATGAGGACCACTGGTAAGTGTCTGAGCAAACCCCCAGGCTGGTCCTTTGCAAACAGCAACTAAATGGTTCAAAGTAGTGACAGGAAATTTGTTTTTCTGTACTACCAGGGCCATCTGTACCTGAATCTGCTGAATCTAGTTAAACCTGTACTCAGAAGAATCATTCTCTGTAAGAAGAGGCAGTCTCATTGCTGCTCCAGCAACATTCTAGCGCCAGTATTAGTAGAAAGGGGACCAGCCAAGAACCTGGGCAGCCACTCGGAGCCTAGTAGCCTGCTGAGATAAATAGCAGTAATTACAGCTGGGTTTTCCTACAGAAGCAGCTCTTTAACCACTGGATGGAGCCCAAGTGCCATTCTGAAAGCTGTGCTGATGTCCCTAATGACATCAGCGCTGACACTTCTGACAAGCAAAGCAGAGCTTTACTGTCAGGTTATCTCATGCATCAAAAGGAAGAAACACGAAGTGCCTGCCAGTGGGGGAAGGAAAAGAAAATTTAGTTTTGCATACTGGTGAGGATTTGATAAAGGAGGGGTGCTTCCATGATTCATTTAATTCCAACTTCTTCTGATCTTGTCTCTGACTTTCCTCATAGAATTTCTTCCAGTTTCCTCTCTAGCAGTATCTTATGTTTTTGCTTCTTGGGTCTCTTTCAATTTACTTGGGTGCTTGATCCCTTTGGTCGTGCAATGAGCCCCCTAAAATTCCTACAGCTCTGTGGGCAGCATCTGGGGTTGTTGAGGAATAAACACAGATTGTATCAGGTAGCCCTGCAAGCAAACACAAGTGCTGCTTTCAGTAGGAAGTCCCTTCCAGTGCTTGCACATGTACCTTGTTTCTTCTACATGGATCATGGCAGTTGAGCAACAGGTGCTTCAGCTACAACTGGAATTTCCCCCTTCTGACTGATAGGCCACACAGAGTTGGAATAATCAAGGCTTGTTTAGGAAAATGACCATGTTGAAGTATTTTGGAACAGAAGTGGTACAGTGTCCAGGAATGCATTTGTCAAGAAGGTGAATATTAAGTGCCTGTAGGAAGGAAGAGGATGCAGTGGGGGTGACCTTTACAGCAGGGTAACCCAGATATCATTTAAGGCTCTGAAGGCTGGGCAGTGGTGAGATTGCACCCTGGAGCTGGAGGAAAGTTATTTAAGAGATTAAGGGGTTTTATGATTCAAGGTCTCTAGAGATAAGTAAAGTTAAAAACCTCCTGTTTCAAAAATATGGGCTTAAACTATGCTGTATTCTCTCTATAAGAAATGACCCCTGAGAGTGCCTGGTTTTAGAATCTCTAGCAATCCCTATCTTGCAGCTGGGAGTAATAAAGTGCTCATGAGTTTCTCTGTCTGGGACAGTGGGGGAAAGCTTGTGTCATTGCTTCTGTTCTTTACTCCCAGTCCAGCAGGGTTGCGGTGAGTCTCGGTCTGGACTTCGCTGTGACACTGCCACGTTAGGAGCAGAGCCAGACTCCTGGCTGCATGGGAGATGTCAGCCTCACTCTGCAGCTTGCAGCCATCTGTGGATGTCCTCAGTGAAGGGAGGAGTATAGGCAGAGAGGATCAAGGCTGCCAAGTGAGGGGGCACAACTTAGAAGGAGAAGAAAGAAAAGGAAGTCTGATTAAGTTTTGTCTTGAAGTGTCTGTTTTTGGGTTTGTCCCTGCATTGATCTGCAAGGGAATGAGGCAAGTAATGGCCCCTTGGGGACCTTCAGGACTTTCTTCTCAATGTCAGCCGTCATTTTCAATCACCCTCTCCCTCCCAGCCATTAATTTTGGCCCAGGATCATGGGGACTTGTCCATCTATCACTCCTAATTGACACTAAATGATCTGTCAGTTTATTGATGAACGGCAGGAGTGGAATTGTCACAATATATTTTACTTTCTAACAACTCCTCCTGACAATTTTACCTTGTCCATCTCACTCTCCTCACATAAATCTCCATTGGCCTCTCATTCCTTCTCTTGGGCTGATCTGGTGCCAGCCACCTCCATGCCATCGGCACGCATCAAGGACATCAAGATGGTGGTAAGCTGCAATGTGCGGGCCCAGGGTGGGTTTTTTTCCTCTCTCTCCCTGCCCCCTCCTCTTTTTATTTTTTTTTTTTTTTTTTTTTAATAGGCTGGATGTTCCAGGAATGCTAACAAGCTCCTGTCCTCTTGTCCCTTCATGTCATTGCTGGGGTGAGCTCTCCTTGGTGTTTCTGTTTAGACTCAGTAAAGATAACTGGCAGAAAAAGAAATGTCGCTAAAAGACAGAAGAGTCACCTGAGAATCTCTCAGCGCCCTGGCTGTCACAGGGGATTTTTATTCCTTTTAAACCTGCTTAGTGTGACTTGCAAGAGTTTCCTGCAAGGGGAAACTGTTAGACTTATGTCCATTTATGTCTTTGCAGTGCTCAGAGGAGCCTGGAAAAAGAGTTTTGCTGCTTCTTTTTCCTTTTTTCACCTTTTTTTTCCTTTCAAGATATTTTACCATTTTTTCTTTTTTCTTTTTCCTTTTTTTTCTCTCTCTCTTATTTTTAACCTAGATTTCTGTTTATTTTTTCCCAGTTAGTGACGTTTTCTTTGACTTCTTTTTCTGGAAAGGTACTGGGGAATGCAAGGTCTAGTAGGATTGCAGCCTCTTGCTCCCCTAGAAATGAAGCTTGCATGACAAAAATGGAACAGAAGTGTGGCATTTTTGGTAATGATATCTGTCATAGCCAAGGCTAAAAGCTTGTCTGGCCATTGTAGGTCACCTGTATACTGGCTGTAAAGTCTAGCTTAATGCAGTTTACCTGTTGAAAGGGACCTGAGATGACTTGATCTACTTGCTTGACCCTATTTCCCCCTCCCCCAGCCCCCTTCCTCATAAATTCTTCTACTATTCTCAAATTCTTAAAATATCTTAGTTCAGAAGCTGTTGCTCTCAGATGACAGAACAAGATACCATTCAGTAATAAACACCTAATTCTTTCTAATATTTTTCATACAAATGTTTTCAGTGAGGCCAGTCACAAGTGAAAAGTCTTTGAACCTCATAATCATAGGTTTGTTCTCTATTGTGAGATTTGAAAAAAACCCCAAACAACCCTAAATACATTTTCTGTCTCTTTTATCAGTCAGTTCTTTCCTGTAACCGTGAGAATCCAGAATTGTGTTTTTTTCTTTAAATGGAAGCTGAAATGCTCCTGTAACCTCAAGAGTAATTTTTTGTGGGAGTTGGGCTTTGTGTTTACTGGAGGCCAAGAACATGATCACTTGGATAGAAGCCTCTGTTCTCAGGGACCAAAGATATGTGGTGGATACCTCTAGAAATGGCAGCACTGCTTTCTGTTTTCCCACACAGCAGGAATTTGTATTGAGCGTTGTTGTTTTTACTGTTGCTCAGTGGGAGCGCTGAACAGCTCTGCCGGTCAGCTCTCTACCAGTGAGCGAGAGGGGGAACCCTGGGAACATCTGCTTCAGGGATGATGCAGTGAACAGGCTGAGCTTCAGTGATCCTCGGGAGCACTCTCTGTCAGCTTGTTCTTTTGTGCCAGTTCCTAATGTCCTGCCTGCCAGAGCTTTCCTCCTTTGTTGTTTCTGTTAAGTAAGCCCACATATTAGGACATGAAGAGAAACAAAAACACTTCAGCTGGAGATTAAGTGCCTCACAAGTCCATTTCAGCTGCAGCTGGCTAGTGGCAGTGTCTGTCAGATCCCATCTCACAGAGCATGCCTGCTCATTGCTGTACCCCTCCTTTTCCAGAGCCATGCTCTGGGGCAGTGTGTTCAGCATGCAGTCCGACCAGCACAGGCAGTTTGTGAAGGGCCAGAAAGTGGATGGTAGGGCCATTACAGTTTAAAAAATGTGTGTCTGCCCCAAACCCCTTTGCAGATACAGATAGCCATGCATTCCAGGGCTAGGAAGTGGAGGGCTGTGAGGTAACATCCTATGATGAAAATAAAGCCTCATAGCATACTGAAATCAATGGCAAAACTTGCCTCGATTGTAGATGTGAAGATTAAACTCCTTAATTTTGTGAAGGAAAACCTGGCTTTTCCAGGCTGCCACAGGCCAGAAAGAGAGGGTGGAAACTTAAAACAACAGATCAGAGCCCCAGGGAAGGTGCAGTGGAATACCTGAGAAGGCACCTTGTGGTGATTTCCAGCACGGGTAGTAGTTCTGATTTACAGACAGCCTTGGTGAATGTGTCTTTTGTGCCACAGCAAACAAGCAGTGACCGAGACCCACACTTGGAGAGCCGGGAGAACTATCACTTAGCACTTATGTGTCATATTGGATGTGTAAGTTAGTTGTGCCTTAGGCTATTGAACAAGCTGCAACTCCTAGCTCACCGCCCACTCAGTGTGGTGATGGGCACTTAAGGAACACTTGAGCAAGAGGGTACAACGTCTTTTTAAACATTTTTTTCCCCTCCTCTTTCAGGCCTAGACCTGAATTACAGTCTTTGCCCAAGAGGCAAAAAGCTTCGTGCCTCCCTGTGGGCTGAGCCAAACCTTCGGTGTTGAGATGGGGCAAGGTTTTGGATGGAAGCACTGAGGCAGAACGCCGGGTGCTGACTTGTTTCCTGCTCACCTGGCCTGTCTCTGCCCGCCCTTTGATCGCCCTACTGTCTCCAAACAAAATGCATCTCTGAACATCACGACCTTCTCCTTTTCCCCGTTTCATTCTTTTAGCAAGAGGGATGCTTGGAGCGGCTTTCTGGTTCCACGTGATTCGTAGAAGTGGTTGAGGCATGCCAGGAAATAGGCCAACACGCACACGGGCAGATGAATTTCTCCCGCGCTGCCCTGTAAAATGAGAACCGCCCTCGGTCCGGACCGGTGGCGAGTGCCGGGCCAGCCCGCGGTGGATGCAGGCCGGCCCGGGCTCGCAGCCCCGCGCTATGTCC